>BRDA01000279.1:71311-126701 GCA_036984385.1 Crenuchus spilurus | reverse complement strand
ATGTGACTGTTTAACAGAGTGACTTTATTTTAGAACCTACCTTTGTTTGAAAGAGTTTGATTTGCCACTATTTAGACTGAAATAATAGTATCCAGGGTTTAGGGAATGTTTGTGGTGTGTATTGAGAGCCGATTGGTAACTGTTGAGATGAGACAGGTTTGTAAGGGATTTGGGACCTATGATAATAAAGTCAGATTTATCACCGTTTAGTTTGAGAAAGTTTGTTTCCATCCAAGATTTTATTTCAGTGAGACAATTTGTCAGTGTAGCATGAGATGCAGTGGTAATTGATTTGGTGGAAATATAGAGCTGTACATCATCGGCATAGCAATGGAAATGAAGACCATATTTTCGTATGATATCACCAAGGGGGAGCATGTAAAGAATAAACAGAAGGGGACCAAGCACCGAGCCTTGGGGAACGCCTTGGGACAGAGGAGCAATAGCCGATCTGCAGTTGTTGATACATACAAACTGTGTGTGGTTTGTAAGGTAAGATCTTAGCCATCTCTTGCTGCAAAGTTGTTGTTTGTCATCCTCAAGCCCTGCATCAGTGGTCATAGTGTGGCTCACGGGATGTTGTTGGCTAGATATTTTGGTTGGTGGATTAGTTTCAGTCCAGCAGTGACACAGGTGTTTAAAAAGTGCAACACACACTAACACATCACCACCACGTCATTGTCACTGTGATTTTGTGACAAATAATACCTGCTTGGTGAGGGTCCTGAGTATTGAAAAACAGAGTAACGGGAGGCTAAAGTATACAGAGAAAAAGATGTACAACAAGCTAATTGTAGAACTACAAAGTGCAGCTATATGGTCAGTGGAGCTGATAAAATGGACTTTGAGTGTCGATACAAGGAGGTGGTTACGTTATGACTGACCAGTGCAAATATATATAACAGGAATTCCATCCTTGTGCTAATCACCTGCCTGCCCTACAGTGCGTCACCTGCAAGGTGTGGCTTCTGTGAATATAATCATTTTCATTCTCACTTTTAACACTTTCTAAAATGCCACGAACCAAGGTAAGGCATATGTTCATTATTTCAGCCATTTGATATTTTTCAATTACAAACAAAAACAAATGTAACAAGTTCTTCAGGTCGACAATATTTTAATGTACACTTACTTTTGTATAATGATGTACATATGTTGATTGAGTATACCTAGTCTTTTATACACTGGCTATAGAGCATCTTTTCTACAGCATGTAATTTACAATGAATGTTTACAATGAATGTTTACAATGAATGCTCTTTGTGTAATGTTAAACTTTTAATTCAGGTTCTGCTGATCTCACCTGATAAATGCAAGAAGCACGTCCTGTAGGCTCTTGATTATGCTTCACAATAGTCCAGACACTTTTAACCAATGTTACATTTACGGTATTTAAACTTGTGTTACATGTTATATGTAAATCATCAAGGCTATATGAATGCTAATATACCCTAGTAAGGGTATTGTTTTGGCAGTAGATTTATGCTTTAATAAATGGAAATTCCACATATTTTTCTAAACTTTTGCAGCATTAAATCATTAAAAATGTAAACAGCCGTGAGTTGATTGATGGCAAATGCCTCATTCGGGAGAAACTAATCAAGTCACAGTTGTCCACTGTGGTAGTGCTGGGAAATTTCTCACAGATATTGTCCAACAAGTACTGTTGATACAGTCCAAACCTGGTCCACATACTGCGTTGAATGAAGAGTTAGATGTGGTTGTTTAAGCCATTTTTATATAATTGAGGCAATTTAATTTTTACAAGTCACAAAGTCAAATCATGAGTCTGTAAGCAGTAAGAATTACATTCTTGATATCTGCAATGCCATTTGTACTAGTAAAAATATAATTGCAGATATCTCTAATTGGAGTTTTTACTAGTAACAATTTTATTACGGATATGAGAGGGTGAAATTCAATGTAAGTCGATGGAGAATTATGACTAGTCAGAATTACATTAAAGATATGTTTACCTGGCAATGTGACTAGTCAGAATTTAATTATGGATATGTAAGTCTCTATTCTTACTAGTAAAAATGTCATAGTTGATATCTGAAATGGGAGTTGTTACTAGTAAAAACTACATTAGAGAGAACTTGAATTAGAGTTCTTACTAGTAAAAACTGAATTAGGACTTGTATCGCTGGTGTCATTTTAGGCTAAAACGGCTTGCCATACACCGGCACTGTTCTGACCTGATCCTGATAGGTTTGTGTTGGTGGGCGCGCACTTAACCTACGTCCGCGGTTGAAATGATCAAACAGCTCGCCCCGTGTCCTGATGACAGCCCTCACTGCTTTCCCCACATAGCCATCTGAGAAATGCCAGATTATAAAACACGCATTTTGAAAGCTAGAGTCTGACTATCAGTAACAGTGCGGGACAACGTCTCAATTTGCGGGACGCGTGAAAAGTATTGAAAATGCGTGACTGTCCCGTGCAAAGCGGGACATTTGGTCACCCTATCACATGTGTCAAACTCCAGTCCTGGAGGGCCGGGTTCCTGCAGAGTTTTGTGAACTTCCTGATCAAACACACCTGATTGAGCTCAGTAGGTAATGAGCATGTTTAATTGTAGGGTCAGACCAGAGAAATCACCAAACTCTGCAGGAATCCGGCCCTCTAGGACTGGAGTTTGACACCCCTGCATGACATGACATAAAAGACAAAGACGCATATGGCAGACATGTGACAAGAGATGGGGGCGTGGCTAGAGATGCTGCCTCAGGTCACAGTCATTTTCTTGCAGTTATTTTCAAACCCTGTGAACATCCGTGCAAACATAATTATATTAGAATGTTCTTACAATTTTTTTTAATGTATCAACAACATTAAAATGCAATTCCTTAGAAATGTTGTCTGAGGTTATTTTAACAAACTACTGACAATGTTATACAGCACCGTGCCACACTGGCAAATAATAAACACATAATAATAAATGACATTGTTACATATATGTTGTACTAACATTACAGCAAAGTAAACATCTTTATGTGTTTGTATTCGGTTGACAGTTTAACTGCAAGTTAGATTCCAAAGTCTAGCAGTTACAATCAAGAGATCAAGTTCCTGTAGTGCATGGTCATGTGACCCAATCGTGAAGTGTAGACAAATTCAAAACATGATTTAAAACATTATTTACAAAATCAAGAATATTCTTCCATGTAGCTTAAATTATGAACAGAATTAAATTCTTTCATGATTTTCAGAAACCAGAAGTTGGGGATCTTATAGAAATTTTTCGTGAAGTATACCAACATTGGGCCATATATGTTGGTGATGGCTATGTCATTCACCTGGGACCACCATGTAAGTAAACAAAGCCAAAAATGTGTTTTTAAACTCACATAGGCCATTGACAGCATATTCATAATTTTGCCTGTGACATGTTACTGTTATTCTCATGACAACTGAAGATGCATTCTGTTATCGATTAGGTGAGGTGGCAAATGCTGGAGCCAGCAGCATCATGTCTATGTTTTGCGAATGGGCAGTTGTGAAGTTGGAGTTGCTCTCAGAAGTAGTGGGAAATTATGAGTATAGAGTGAACAACATTTTGGATGAGGAGTATGAGCCCCGAGACATCAATCTGATTGTCAAACATGCTCACAGTCTCGTGGATCAGTTAAGACCTTACAGCATCTTGAACCAGAACTGTGAGCACTTTGTTACAAATTTAAGATATGGGAAGCCGAAGTCCCGTCAGGTGGGTTACACCAAGGTTTCACAATAATGTATATTTTTGTGTTCTAGCACACATGATTTTACTTTACTAAGCTAATGTACTTCATCAAAAGATTAGAAGAAAATATTGAATGTTTTTATTTTTCAAATGACATAAATGTAAATAAAATACAGATGTTAATGATGTTTTGTAAAATGTAACCGTCTGATAATTTTCAATGGATTAACTGCTAAACAAACAATATATGCATTCATCCATAGTTAATATGAGCAGACTTTGGTACTAAGAACATAATGCATTACTTGTCCTGTGTCTTTCCTTTTTCATATTATAGGCACGAAATGCTTGTATTGGGGTTGCTGCAGGTATTGGAGTACTTGGTTTGCTGGCTCTGGGAGCAGCAGTGATTGCCGTTTCTGGGAAACAGAAGGAAAACAAATACTGATTTTGCGTTTAGACGGAACAATTCTACTTTCCAAAATCTTTGTGTTTGCCTATTAAAATAGAGAGTAACAGAGGCCATTAGACAGATATATATATAGACATAAGGTATATGGATGGCTACAGTACATCACTGTGTAACAGGCTGACTCTATCCAAATTAGTTAACAGGTGAAGACAGAGTTCTACGCCAGGCCTCTTATGGAGTCAGGTGGATACCCCTCCAAACCCCTTTAGAAATGCTTTGATGATCATATATCCTTTAATTAATCTTTTTATATATATAATCAGTGAACATTATGACTGGTACAGGCACATTTAAATCATTTAAATCATATTTTCTATTCTGTATTTTCTCTCTGATGTCACCCCAAAAGGCCCCCATCCTGAGCATGAACCCAAGGTTTCTCTCTTTTAACATCTTTTAATATCAAAGGAGTTTTTCCTTGTCTCGGTTGTATTTGGCTGGTTCTGAACACTGGGCAAATGGACACTGGAGTGATGGATTTTCATCTTTTTTATTTTTGGGCTTGTGATCTTCAGAGTCTTCTGTGTCAGGGGAGTAAGGAACAATATGATAAGGGTTTGTTGTGTAACACTGGTGAATGAAGTGCACAAACCTCTCCTACATTTGGGTCATAAGTTGGAGGGTGTTTATTCAGATGTTTGTAGATGAACACTGGACAACAATATGTTAGTCAGAGATTTTGATGTAGTGATATTGACAAATCATATCTAGTCATTTTGTGTTTAATCATTAATATTCAATAGTCACATGGCTGTTTTTCAATGCGTCACTTGTGGACATCAGATTATTTTTCTGTGTTTTTCTTCTCTTGTTTTTTATTAACTTTTTCTGTGCCTGTACTGCTGAAATGATTTTCATTATCATTTTCTTATAAAATTTTACTCATTATAAATGGAGTTTCTTCTTTTTCTTAAAACAACATGACAAATGATTTTCATTATCATTTTCTTATAAAATTTTACTCATTATAAATGGAGTTTCTTCTTTTTCTTAAAACAACATGACAAATTAGCAAAAATTCTATTTATAATAACTTTTCCTTTATTAAATACAATTATATGTATAATTTATTAAATACTATACAGTATAATAGTTTGCATAAATATTGCTATATTTAATTTTTTTATCATTGTTACTATACTTAATGGTAGTAATCAGGTTTATAAAGTGCATAGCGCTGAGAGGTGAATGTGCTAACCACTAAGCCACCATGCTGCCAGAATTAATAATAAATAATTAAAATAAGTGATAAATCAATAATATTTTAGGTCAAATATTGCTAGGGGTATAATTTCTGAAGGACACCAAACTCCCAACTGCTCCCCGCCAAGTATAATGCTGCTTTGGGCACATGTTCTCACAGCCTAGTGTGTTAATTAACGAGTGTTTCACTGCACAAATGGGTTAAATGCGGAGATCAAATTCCGTTGTGTATCAAATTGTCAAAAGTTGAATCTAAATTTAATAACATTGATATCAGTGTCAAAATGAATTATATTGAACATGGCTGTACTACTATCTTCCATTAACACCCCAAACATAAACATGAAAATGTGTTTAGTGCTGTAATTGTAACATTCAAACAACAGTGTAAGTCAAACTGCTCATATATGTTTGTGTAGGTGTGAGGTCTGTAAATGTGCTAGCTTGCCTCTGTGTGAATTTCTCAATGACAGTTGAACTGCTCTTCGCTCATTGGTTGAATTACACACGTGATCAAAATAGGAACAAACACAGGAAAGGCCAATGGCGTCTATGTAAATATTTCGGAGAGCGACTCTGCCTGAAGATGAGGGTGCTGTCAGCTGAGGTTACGCAAGAGAAGCACATTTTAATGATTGTTATGGCAACGTGACATGTAATTTTACATTCTGTAACACAAGGTGAGCTTTTAGTCTTTTTATAAGGGTTTGTTAAAAGGAGTATCAGGCCTGAGGTGCTGTAACTGGGCTTCGCTAGCTATTAGCTGCTAAATGATTGTGTGTTGGATCTGTATGCGCTTGTATGGGTAGCTCGTTAGCTGTTAGCTCACTACTATCCTGGTTCACTAACCGTCGAGCTGTCAGATACTCTCTCGTGGACTTTAATAGATTTTTGTTGTGGTGAGTGTATTAAATGTAAGGTTTGGTGGTTGTCTGGGAGTTTGTGGGTGTGTTATTGAACTTAAGTCTTAATTCTCCTTCGGAATTCAATTCGAGAGCTGGTTATCGTAGCTACAGCCGCCTTGATAAAGCTTTTAGACTGTAATTGTGGGTAATGTAGATATACACTGATAGAACAATTACATTGTTTTGCAGTGCAGCTACACATCACGTTTGTACATTATGCCAAAGTACTTTTTTAGTACTTGTTTCTTCTGAAATCAAGGGTATTTATAGTTTGTTCTAGTTTTCTGCAGCAACAGCCTCTGCTATTCTGAGGAGACTTTACACTAAATAATGGAACATTATTTTGAGCATTTGATTGTGTTCAGCCATGAGAACATTAGTCTGTATTGACTGATATTGGATTAGTTCTTCATTTCAAACATCACTCCAACACGTCCCAGAGGTATTGTATGAAGCATCATTGCTTCAGAAAATGTATTGTTGGATGGTCTAACCAACACTTGACATTGGTCGTGCTGACCATAGGCTTGTGTGATGCTGCCCCAGAGCATCCATTTTTGTTGCTTTTCTGTTGAGATTACACAGTTTGTGTGTTTGCTGTTGATTATTTGTGTTAGAAATTGATGTACTGAATACATTGATTCGTTTGGACATAAGTCCACACATTGTTTTGATATTTAATGACACATCATGTAGCTGGATTGGTCTAGCTGAAAAATCTTAATTGTCTATAAGTGAAAGCAAACTGTATTCACATACTTTATCATAGGATATTGAGCACAGTGTAACCTCTGCTCATTATTAACAGATCTGCTCAGACAAGCCTTGAGTGTCAGGTAGTTCCCATCCAGAATTCCTTTCATACTCCTCATTCTAGCTAATGTAGCCAGGTTGTTCCTATCCTATCCCATCCTCATGATCCATCCAACTTTTTGTATGGATTAACTGTTTTTAACTTGTTGGAAAACTTCCTCTTGAATCTTCCAAAGCATCCTGTATTCCAAATCTCCTTATCTTCAATCTTTTGAAACCTTTTTTGTAATGAAATGTGTTGCGTCATTCTTTGCCAAGAGGATAACAAAAGCATTCGTCTGAAGCAATTCCTCTGGTGCAACACTTTCCTGTTTCAGTTTCTTCTTTGTTTACAGTTTGTTCATGCTGGATGGTCTGTTTATTGTCATACATGTATGTATAGTGCAGCTAATATTCATACACATGAACAAAGAAATGTCTCATACAGAAGTATGTTAGTATAGCAAGTACATATATATAACTTAAAAAAAAAAAAACACACCATGTTTTGCATCACACACCATATATGTATTTTTTCAGTTTTACACTACAGCAATACACATGGCATGGTAGTCAGGGGATCTGAGCTTTGGAGATGTTTATGTTGAACTATCCTGCTAATAGAGTACTCGCAGTGGGAAGTTTAGCCCTTCAGTCAGCCTGGTAGGTCAACTGGGTTAGTCTGGATTTCCACTGGCTTTCCATTAGTATTGATTGTTCATACGATCAGAAGCAAATGTCTATGGTATCCTTGACTATAATGCACTTGACTGAATGTAATGTCATTGCACATGTATAGAATTTTGTGTACAAGTTTTTACAGATGTGCATGAACATTTGCATAGATATGCATTTAAGTAGCCTAATATTTGTGGCGAGAGGCCTGTTGTGGTTAGCACACAGTACATATCCCTCCACCTAGACGTACCTCTTGTAAGCACAAGCACCATGGGTGGGCCTTGAATGGTTTGGCAAAAATCTAATTTACATAATTTCCTCTTACCTCAGATGTAATTGATCAACCACTATATGTTTGAAGTCCAAATTTTGCTTCTTTTAATTTAGAAATGGAGCTGCAATGCCAGTGTTGCTAACAAACACTAAAGCTCAATAGTGATCCAGCTGATTTGATTTTGTAAAAATTTCACGCCCCTCTTTCAACCTGAAGTTAACTGCATAAGACTAACTGAAGTGGTTTATGACACTTTGTGATTTACTCTCAGCTATAGAAATGAGCTAAACATCTCCATTTAGCTGAAAGCTCCAGAGTAGAAGTGCTGATCTTGAATCTGTGTTTATGATCACAACTATAAATACAGAGAAATCTGGTCTGAGATTAGTCCTTTTACTCTGAATTGTTTTGCCCTGTTGCTGTCACAGCTTTAAGAAGTGTTGTTCATTTTTGTTTTTAAGAATAACAACTTCACTAGCCTTGTAAGAAAAAGCAGACAGCATTCAGGACTGAGGACAAACATCTCTACAAAGAGGCAAAATGCAGACTGGAGAGCAGCAAAGAAAATCTGGCCGACAAACTGAAAAGCCACATTGTTGCTAATGACCCTCCACCTAACCGGCAACTAACCAATGAGCTGAATGTGTTCTGCTGCACATTTGACAATGCATTGGGCATTCTTCTGCCTCCCATTCTTAATCTCTCATCGATTTTCACCAGCTTTCAGATGTAGTTTTCTTCAATAAGTCATTGTTTTCAAGTGTACTGCCATCATCCCAGCCCCCAAGAAGACAAAGATTACAAGCCTAGATGATTATAGGGCAGTAGGGTGATATATATATATATATATATATATATATATATATATATATACACATGTATAAAAATCCAGCAAATTAATAGTCTATATAAAATAGTAATAATCACACTGTAATTACCATGTGTCATTAATATAAGAACAGCTAAATAATCAATACGAAAGTAATTTTAAGTGTTTGTGAAGCAAGCAATCAAATGACTGATTGTGACCTGATAGAACTGGCAGAACCTGTAGGTGGTCAGTTGGTCTTAGCTGAAAAACGTGCTGTAAAGAAAGGCATTAAATATGCATTAGTCTGCAGCAAAGCACAGTGCACTGAAATATACAGTCTGTTTTAATTCTGGCTTTGTGTTTATTAAAATAAGCAGCCTGCTTAACCATTCATTTAGGTTTATTATCCACTAGGTATATTATTTCAGAAGATAAATATTTATTTACTTTTTTTAATGTGGGACTGAGGGTGGGACATGGCCAAAATGATTGCGTTGTCAGTGGGAGTGGGACAAATTCTGATGATTTTTGCGGGAGTGGGCTTAAAAAATCAGTCCCACGCTGACCTCTATTACAGATTTTTAGCTGGACCCCCACATTTTGCATACAGAGCAAACAGGACATTTCAAGTATATCAAGGAAAACTTGTTTCAGATACACAGACCCTTTTCCTGAAGTACCGGAAGATTGTGTGTTCTCACCCCTTCTTTAAGGAATAATTTGTGAGGATCCTGTAGTTTGCAGGTGACACCTCTATGATCAACCTCATAACCAAATGTAATGAGTTTGTCTACAAATAGGAAGCTCAGTAGTTGGTGTCCTGGTGCAGTCGCAACCAAATTCTAAAGACCAGAAAGACTGTTGTTATGGTATCTTCCTGATCAAACACACCTGATTCAGCTCAGCAGGTAATGAGCAGGTTTAATTGTAGTGTCAGAGCAAAGAAATCACCAAACTGTGCTGGACATCAGCCCTCCAGGACAAAAGACACATCTGTAATAAAGGCTGGGACAGATGTGTCAGTGCTAACTATATCAACCAAGATTTAATGAGCAAACTCCACTTAACCAAGCAGCACAGGGAGTGTTAAATCACCAAACCCTGGAGGAATCCGGCCCTCCAGGACTGGAGTTTGACACCTATGTTCTAGAGCCAAGTGCACAGTCCTGTCAGTACAGTGTTCTCTCAGTGGTGATCCATGACACTTTCATTGTTGCCTTGGTTTGATTATAGAGGTTAGACTGGCCCACTGTGGCGTGTTGATTGCTTTGTACCACTCACCGGAGTTGTCAATCCCCTGTGGCATCAGTAGCCCATGGGGCACCACTGTAATGGCGTTGGGAGGCAGTCAATGTACGAGAAGTCAATTCTTGGTACAATTTCACTATGCCCTATACCCTATTAACATGCAATTTTAAACATCAATCAAATTGCATAATTTTGCCTATGATGATCATTTTACACTCTGACTGGTGTGCTCACTTATTTATACATTCAGCCTGTCATGTGGCATCTGTGACATCCTAGTCTGCATTCATTCTAAACCAGGGATGGTCATAATATTCTGATATATTTTTCATTAGTTAAATGTCTGTTTTCTTTTTTAGTTCTTAAAGTTTGTGCACTTGCCTTCTGTGAAGTCTGATTCTGGTTCCGATAAAACTGTACCTTAAACCCCATTAGCTGAGAGAACATTTGGTGAACTGATTTTGCTGTTGAGTTCTAGTGTTTGTTAGGTTCAGTTCTAAAAAAAGATGCAATGGAATTTTTTCTCAAACTGTTCATTTAAAGAGAGGAAATCATCCTTAGTGCTTTAGTTAAAATGGCTATTTTTAAAATAACAGTACAGCTTGGAATAAAACTCACATTCAAAATTATTTTGTGGGCATCCAGAGCGAAATGCATACAAATTTTATACTACAAATATATGCCTATCAAATGTAGAATAATACATTTAAATAGTATACCAAACACTAGCAATGCACTAAGGTTACAGAAACAAATCTGTCCTAAAGAGGCTTAAAAACTCAAAGAACCACAGTCACAAATCCTCAGATTATATCACTGCCAGTGCACAAACAAATGTTATATGATCTTTCTGATATGTTACTGTCTTTGATCTGCAGTGGAGGTCTGACCATGGAAAGCAAGAACAACAACAACAGTATTGTTCCAAGTCTAGGTGACTTGGATGATTACCTCACCAGACACAATTCTAACTTGGTCTGGCTGCTTGTGGGTAAGACAGGTTTTATTGTTGTATAAAACTGGCTCTTGCATATTTACTGTAAATAACACAAAATACACCTCAGGAACTAAAAACTTCTCTAAACTAGAGATTGTATTTTATCAAAAATGTCTGACACACATTTAACTTTTTTGCATTTCTCAGCCACTATTCTGTCCTGTGGATGGATCATATACTTGACCTACTACAACTCTCGTAACATTGGACTCGTCCTTACCCTTATTATCAACAGGCTGTACAAAAATGGATATATCCACATTGGTCAGTAAATGTTTGTATGGCTGTGAAAGAGGCTGATTGATACATGATTGAATACATTCAGCAGTCATGCTTTATTGTGTTTATTGAGGTGTTTGTAATGTGATCTTGCAGGCTCGTTCTCTTTTTCTGTGCTCTCTGGGAAGGTCATGTTCCGAGATGTCTATTACATCAGTGAGGATATGTCAATTAGGTACGCCTGTCTAAAAGATTGATAGGATTGTGTTTGTTTGTGTTCTTTGAAACATGCTTTGAAATGTAAGTGACACTTTAATGTAATCAAAACGAGTACAATTCCAGATAAGTCATCAGGCAACTGTGTATGTGTAGATTGACTGTTTTACTAAACACAAGTAAATGCTTTTCACAGAATTCAAGATGGCTTCCTTATATTCCGCTGGTGGAAGATGTATAACCCCAAACAGAAGCAGCATGGTAAGTGCCAGACATATATCTTTGTTTTTGATGTTTTGGGTATCAGCAAATGTTTAACTACAGTACACTTTCTGTTTCTGTACACTTATTCAGTAGCAGACTGAAAGTGTATGTGGTTTAAACTAAAACTAAAATGTGATGAGCATATTTACTGACTATTTATGAAGAGGCTACTTAAAAAAATAATTTAGACCACTTCTCACTTGTTCAGATTTTTGAATGTATGTGCTTATTGACTCAAGGATACTAAGATCCACTAATTTGATACTAAAATTTAGATGGCACAGAATTTTTCAGTACTTAGCAGCATTAAAAAAATAGTAATGAGCTTTTCTGTTATTCTTGTTTATTTACTACTGTATAAAGTTGCTGTAAAGTGCCCAGTTCTTTCCATATTTGATAAAATACTTATTGAGTTCAATGACTTTGTTTATTATTATGGTGAATGATTTGCTTTTGTTTTCTTTGCAGACCCAAAAGCTGAGACTCGGCTGTATGTGACCGTTAACGGCTTTGAGTTTCATGTGTATAACCGCACAGATCTATACACACGGCTACAGGAGATATTTGGCTTAGAACCCACACTAATCCCTCCCCGGCAAGACGAGGAGAAGGGAAGAGAAGAGCAAAACAAAACCCTTGACAGGTAACATCATATCTCTCTGAATATATACAGGAACACTTAATAATCACAGTGTAAGGCAAGTTTATTTATATTAGCATATTTTATACACAGATAAAGAAGGATTAAAAGAAGAAACTAGGTAAACAGATAAAAAGTCTGGAGGTAAATCTAAATAAAATACAAAAAAAAAAAAAAACAATCTAAACAATGGATTTAACAGAGAAATCATAAAATAAAAATAAACTAGCACCATGTCAATTAAACGTCAGGAATATGAATCAGTCTAGCTAAGAAGAATGAGTGATTCTGAATCAGTTTCACCTGCTTTTGTGCAAATGAAAGTGACAACAGGTGCACTGGAGAGGCAAAATCAAGACAACCTCCAGAAAGGGAATGGTTTTGTAGGTGATGGCCAAAGACAATAATTCTCTACTTATCTGTCCTGACTGATTTTTCTATAGTTTTTTATAGTTCCTTTTTTCTTCTTCTTCTTGCCAAAGAAAGGCATTGTCCATTCTACAGGACTGGTATCTTCTCATTTGTGTAATGACGAACAGGGAGAGCATTGCCAGAGCCCTACAGAATTGACCTTCAGCAGGCTTCTGGTCTTCATGTTTGTCACTAGACTTCTCCATGAATGTGGCGTGAGGGCTTGATATCCTCTAGTGGGACCTGTGCTCACAGCCCAGCTTTACTGGCTTTTGTGAGAGAATACCAGAACTTGAGGTCTGCCACAGTTGAAGGTCTGTTGCTGCATGTAGATGCTACTAGCAGTTTGCAGTACTGAACCCTGCTGGAGGTGGAGATGCTGACTGTACATTGTCAGTAGGCCTTAGGAGTGTGTGTGTGTGTGTGTCTGTGTGTGTGTGTGTGTGTGTGTGGTAAAGGCAGGTTTGTGACAGACAAGAAAGAGTCTGGCTTTACTATGAAGAATGTTAGGCTGCCTGCAACATCATCCAGCATGAACTGTTTGGCACTTGGTCAGTGATGGTCTGGGGAGACGTATTGTTTGAGGGGCGCACAAACGTTCATGTGATAGCCAGCGGTACCCTGACTGCTGTTAGGTACTAAGATGAAATCCTCAGAGCCGTTGTCAGACCTTACCTTACTTACCTTAAGTGACCCTGGGTTCCTCTTGATGAAGGATAATGCACAACATCATGTGGTAAGGCAGTTCAAGTGTGTGAGCAGTTCTGGGATGATAAAGGCATTGATGCCTTTGATTGGCCCTCACATTCCCCAGTTTATATCAGTAAATATTTTCAACATTAATCTTTCATTCATCGAGATCTAATGTGTGATTAAGTGTTCCCTTCAATTTTTTTGAACAGTGTATTTTTTTATTGCCATATGTGGTTTATTGTTTCTCATGAATTGCTTCAGTAGTACTGCCTCACATCTTTACTGATGTTTGTCCATCCTTTTTGAAAGTGTTCACATCAAAGCTGAATCTCAGGACCCCTCTTCATCATGGAGGTCTCTCATACCTGTCATAAAGGTCAACATCAGCACAGTGAGTACAGCAGTGAAGGAGTACTATTACAGTTACGTCCTAATTAAGCACAGAATTCTATATGTAAGTCTGCCTGTCTGTCATTTTTCATTCTTTTCCTCACTCTTCCTCACTCCCTCTCAGGGTCGAATAGCTTTTGGTAATCATCACCTTCCACAGACTCTGTGTATGAACTTTGATGATGCCTTCTTGACTTATGCCACTAAGCCCCCCAGCAGCCACCTGGATCAGTTCATGCACATAGTGAAGGGCTCTCTGGAAAATGTACGTGTCATGCTGGTGCCCAGCCCACGATACCTCGGCCTACAGAACGATGAGTGAGTTTCACCCATCAGCCTTTGACTTCTGCATGTACTCTGAAGTGCACTCTGAACATAGCTTGGGATTACCACAGTGATCACATGTGCTGCATCAGTAAAGTTTTAGTTGTACATGTATTATTGCATTATTATTATTATATGATCAACATATGTGGTGTTCTTATGTAATTCCAAGGTAAGTTAAGCTGTAATTGGTACTGAATGATTCACCTCAGAGAATTCAGATTACTGTCACAGTGATATAATTAGAGAAGAATTCAAAAATACAGTAAAGTGCATGACGTATTAATATAAATTGAATAAGTAAACAAAACAAGTCAGCACAGGCTTGCAACTTTCTGCATGTCTATAGTTAAGAGCAGCGTTAGTTTTTCAAATACGGAAATGAAACTAGGCAGTGTTTCCTGTAGAAAGTGCACACAGAGATAAATTCTTGTGATTTTACAAAGTGAGAAGTACACTGATGCTCTTTTTTTATGTCTTCTTGTCAACCGTAATGTGTAACAAGTACCTTACAGTACAAATAGTACACATAACCCATATACTGCTGTATATAGGTATACTTTGTAGATCTATTCTCCATCTTTAAAAGAAAAAAAAAAGTTTGTGGATGTTATGACTGACAGCACTGGTCTTAACATTCTATGTTGAATTGTAAAATTAGTTGCCCTTCAAAGAGCAGATAATCCAACAAATGTTTGGAGAGTTTATCAGCATTATGTAAAAATGAAGAAGGAGAAATGGACTGATTTCATTTAAACACTAAAAACCTTGGTCAGTATCAGCCAATTCCCGTCACAGCTTCTGAACAGTTTATGCAGATTACAATCTGTAACAGAAGTACAGTGGTAACTCTACTTCCGAGTTTAATCCGTGCAGGAGCTAAGCTCATTAGCTGGTTTGCTCGTTAGCTGGATGCATTTTCCCCATAAGAATACATGTAAAACTGATTAATCCGAGTCAGCCGGCCAAGATACAGTATACTTTAATATGCTAAATAATGTGTTTATATGGGTTTTTAAAAAAAATAAACGAGACGACGATGGCGCTCATGTAGGCTACAGGTAAGGAGAGGGAGACCGACGGTGCTCGTGTAGGCTGGCGGCTAAGGAGGACAGGAGGACGGGCGTACGTGTATGGCATGCTTACACTTATCATATGAAAAGTAAAAGTAAAACTTTCTTGTTCACTACCTTTTGCTTTCTTTACGTCGCTTTCACTTTCACTGGACAGCGGTCAAAGGTAATGACTGACCTCTTCTTCTACGCTAGCATCTAGGGGATGCTACGACTGCAGCGCCCCTAGCGGTTTGGCGTACTTGAACTAATTTACGCTACTCGTCACTTGGAATTTTATACGTTACCTGGAACAAAAATATTACGAGATCTCAACTCGTTACCTGGAATACTCATTAGTAGGGATGCTCGTAAGTAGGGTTACCAGTGTATCACTATGCAATGAAATGCTTCTTATGTTGTACAGGTAGTGTAGTGTGCATATGTGTTTGACATGTATGCATACGATCCTCTCAAATGTAGTAAAAATACAAGCGTCTAGGTAATGGAATTGAAGAACAGTGACATGCATCTAAACTGTGCTGGAAATTTTTAATGACCACATTACTCTCAGTAATAGAATTGACCCTGATAAATACACTGCTGTGACAGAGCAAAGCTTTCTTTTCTTTCTCGCTTGTCTGACTCTACAATTCTCTTGATATTACTTATAATTAGGTTAGATGGAATGAAGGGAGGGTTAATTGCAGCTGACATTTTTGGTGTAAATATAATTAATTTGAGCATATTTAGGGTTAATTAAAATTCACAATCATGACTCCTAAACAATAGGGTAATGTAAGGGCTATTATAATGTAATTAGAATTATGTTTGCAATGAATTTGCTGAGTATTTGCTTTCTTTTTTTTGTACAGGCCACCTCGGCTCATGGGAGAGGGATTTGTCGTCATGCAGTCAAATGATGTAGACATTTACTACTACCAAGATGAACCAGGTTTGTGTGTTTTGGCTCTTATTTATTTGGGTTTTATTCACATACTTATTTATCTATTATTTCCTTGCTTTACATGCACAATCGTAGCCAGTATTTATTAGCATTTGACACACTATAGCCATTTGCTTCATATCTCAGAGTAATATAGAGACACGTACAGGTCAGTGATGCTGATGTAACAGAAGTGTTTGCATTGTCTGTATGTAGGTCTGGTTCCTGAGGAGCTAGAGAATGCAGAAGGAGAAGCTTGTTCTGAGGACACTAAGCTACAGGATTTGCCTCCTTGCTGGGGCTTAGACATAGTCTGTGGGAAAGGAACAGACTTTAACTATGGGCCATGGGCTGATCGACAGAGGTATGTACACTAATATATACACAAATGACTTATATATTAGTTATATGTTCGCTTGTCAACGTATGATATCTTGCACCATGTGTGTTTCTTATTTGGTTAATTCTGTCACCACAGGGACAGTTTGTGGAAATTTTTCCTGCCTGCAGACTATCAGGCAATGAAAATGAGTGATGTTCCTACACCAGGAAAGCCTCGGCAAATCCTGGCCTTTGAGCTCCGAATGAACATCATAGCAGATGCAACAATAGATCTGCTGTTTACTAAAAATAGGGTATGATGCCTCAGTCTGTCTGAAATTCTGTCCATTTATCTACACATCCATCGATTTATCTTTCTGCCTGTCTGTTTGTCTTTTTATTCATCTGCCTGTTCCTTTGAAGCACGCAGACTTATGGTCACTTGTCAGAATAGATCAAGCATTCCCAACCTTTTGTATATTGTGATTTACACAGCCAGCCACAAAAGCTTTCATGGCTCACAAACAAAATGTAACAATTTAATCAACTGTTTAATGTTCAAATATAACAGTAAGTGTTGACAGTTGAATTTTGCTTAACAGTAGAATCACGTCTGTACATTGTAACAATGGGCCATATTTACCAAACCTCTCAAAATAGGAGGAAAAACTCAAGTTGTATGATAAATATGAACTAGTGTTTCACTGTTAAAAGTGACAACTATGGGCCCGCTCGTATTTACCACCACAGCTCACAGTCATGAAACATAGACCCATGCCTATGTTTAAGTCACAGTCCTCTTTATCATACTATTCATTTAACAGGAGACAAATGCCATTCATGTGAATGTTGGAGCAGGTTCTTATTTGGAAGTCAACATTCCTATGACCGTCGGTGAAAATGGTACTTATTTAATCTTTTATGTTTAACATTCTAGCCAGATAAATGAATGATATGCTCTGAATTATGTCTATTTCTGTCTATTTCAGGATATTCCCCTACAGTTAAAGGTCAGTTGCTGCATGTAGATACCACTAGCAGCATGCAGTATAGAACCCTGCTGGAGGCGGAGATGCTGGCTGTGAGTTATCATTAGGCAGTAGGAGTTTGTGTGTGTGTGTGTGTGTGTGTGTGTGTGTGTGTGTGTGTGTGTGTGGTTCAGGTTTTAATTGTTCTTTTTCCTGCTGATTGCTGTTCAGTTCCATGTGATAGCGAGTTACCCCCGAGTCTGGAATATGCCTCAGTCCTGGCAGTGTGAGATTGAAGTGTACAAAGCCACTTATCACTTCATCTATGCACAGAAGAACTTCTTCACAGGTAAACACAATTCACTGTCTGCCCTGTAGTTGTGCAGCTTTCAGTTTATAGTAAGCTCTGATGTTTCTCATGTCACTACTGTGTACAGATCTCATCCAAGACTGGGCCAGTGACAGTGAGCCAGACATCTACTCATTTGTTCCATACTCCTGGACATTCAAAATACTCTTCCATCAGTTTGAAATGATTTGGGCTGCCAATCAGCACAACTGGATTGACTGTTCTACCAAACAGCAGGAGAACGGTGAGGGCAAGCAGAACTATGGTCATCATTTTGTTTATAATAATGCTTCATGAAAATGAATAAATATGCCCCTATTTTTGGATAAGCATAAAAACAAGGTTCTACCAGTGATGAGCAGTATTACTTTTAGATTAGAGCTCAAAGTTTACAGTGAAGATTAACTGTCACATAAGCTTAAGCTTTGATTCACATACCTTCTCATTTCCATAAGTCTTGTAAAATTCCTTCTCCCTTAATCTCTCCAGTGTATCTTGCTGCCTGTGGAGAAACTTTGAACATTGACTTCACTTTACCTTTTCATGAGTTTGTTCCTGCTACTTGTAACACATGTTTTCGTTTGAGGGTGAGTATAGATGCTACTTATTTATTTAACCCCCTGGAGTCTGAGGGGTTTTCAGGCATTCTGATGTAGTCTGATATGCCTTGACTTTTTTACAAATTACACCCAGCTACAATAGTTTTTTCGCCCAAAAGTGAAAAAAATCACACTCTAAACATTTCTAGCTAAGACTTTTTAGCTCAGAACTGAATAAACAGGTGTTGGCTACACACTGGGCATTACAGTTTTTAGAAATTGTGTGTGGTTTTATTTGTAAAGCTTAACAAATGTGAGGTTTTCCACAGTTTCTAACCCTACATTGAATAAGCATAAAATACATGTAAAACACTCAGGTGAGAGGTCTATAGATGAGAGGTTCACCTCAGATGAGATCTCTTTGTTTAGTTCCAGACATTCCACAGCCACTAATCCACCAATGGAATGTCTGGAATTAACATATCATTATCATATGAATGACTGATTGCATCATTTGGCAGGAAAAATGCCCAGCTGTCTGACTCGCTTTGTAAAATGTGTCTGCTTATTTAAGCTCCTGTCACAAATATCTCAACATATATTTAAATTCACGCTAAGGTGCTGACACTATGACCAGAGGGTCGCGAGTTTGAATCCCGGTCATGCTGTTTGCCATCAACAGTCGGGGCCCACAGAGAGCAAAATTGTCAGTGCTCTCTCTGGGTGGGTAGATGGCGATCTCACTCTCCCTATCACTCTCACATTGCAATGTCTGCTGGCTCAGGCATCTACTGATTGATCCATTCGAAACTAGAGACCCTGCACTTTCCTCTGAGCATGTTGGCTCCCCAGGGACGGAGTATCAAGCGGTAGTTCGAAAAGAAGCGGTGGCTGTATCGCACGCAGCAGAGGAGGCGTGTCCATGTCTTCACCCTCCTAGAGTCAGGAACAGTGCAAAGTGATGGAGAGACCACTAATGGGTTGGGTTAATTGGCGACTACCACACTGGGAAAGGGAGAAAATTGGCAAAAATTTATAAAAAAAAAATCTCGAGTTATGTAAGTATTTTTGCGGAATTTCGGTGGGAACGTGGACTCCAGAGAGTTAAAGAGTTTCATTGTTGTAAGTTCACATGACATGTTTCTAAAGGATTGCAGACTTGGCTGTAAATATCTGATGTTGATCTCTCAGGCTGAAGACACAGACATGCGGCTGTGTTTACCCGACTGTCATCCCAGCCGATATCCCCTTCTCACTCTCACCAAGGATTACCAACACAGCAAGGCCCCGCCAGACAATGGCATGCCAGCTGAGGCACAAGCGGCTCCTCCAAAGAACAGCAAAGCTCGCTGGAGAAAAATGACACATGCTGAGTAAGGCTCAAGCTCTCCTGTCTTCTTTGTAATTATTTTTCTTTCATTCTTTATTTCCTCCTTATTTCATTCCTTTTGTGACTTCTTCTCCAGGGCTGGATGGGTGGACTGTTGGAGTGTACCAAATTTTGGTCTCATAATAGACTATACCTGGCATCCCATCTACCCACAGAAATCTGACCAGCAGCTTAAACAGTCCTGTACGTACATTTTTTTTTTGCTGTGTAAACAAAGGGAAATGCTTCCTTTATTTCAGAATTACTAAACTTGGATTTGTTCTCAAAGGCTGCACACCTTATATTTAAAAGCAATGATATTAGCTGTGCTGCTTTTATTGTGTAAGATAATTGTGAATGTGAGCAATAAGTAACACAATACCATTCAGTATCTAAGGAGTTAAAATGAAGGAAACTAGAATGTAAATATTTTTCCTGTCTGCAGTATCTGAGATGGAAGAGTCTATGCTGTCAGCCTTGCGGCCACCAGAACATCCACGCCCTGTTCCTCCTCCTCCTAGATTGCCATCCGACCCAAGCCTGCTACCTCCAGACCGACTGCATGTAGAGATGGAACTTAGCCCTGACTCCCACATCACTCTCTATGGGCCTCTGCTCAGAGCACTAGTGTCCATCAAGGTTTGACTGCACTCTCACGCAAACTCAGGCTGGTCTGTGGACAGCATATAGATTTGTTCTTTCTTAATCTGTGAGGGAAATGCATATGAAAATGATTTTTAAAAGCAGTTAAAGTCACTTAACTCAATGTGTGTCTTTTTGTTTGCACAGGAAAATTATTTTGGTGAGGATGATATGTACACAGACTTTGAGGAGTCTCTGTCTAGCCCAGTGTTGAGCTCATGCTCCTCTTCATCTGGCTGGACTGGAGTGGGTCTGGAGGAGAGGAGCCACAAAGACACTCCACATCCACTTTCACTGCGGCCCTGGGACATCACTGTGCTCATCAACTTGCACAAGGTCCATGGGCGCCTTCCAACTGTAAGTAAAGTTTACACATATGACTGCAAGTCCATTTATTTTTGTTCAGAAGTGAATTGAAAAATCAGCCACGAGGAACACCCTGTTCATTTTGATAGGTAATGAGGATTTCATTTGTCTGTGTGATAGCATTGCAGCAGTGACAGCCCTGAAGGTCCAACTGGGTTCCTAGAGCGTCTTTGTTTTGAGATGAAAAAGGGCTACAAAGAGACTCTGTTGCAGCTTGTCCTGTCTCCTCTACACTTGTTTGTCAGTGATAATTACCAGGTGAGGAAGATGGAGCCTTACAGCAGTGGATCTACTCTCTGTGTTCTGTTAATTCTCCTAATTCCTATAATGTTTGCTTCCTTCTTAATTTTGTAGCGTCCTGCTGTTGATGGAGTGTTGCGTGATGGGCATCTGAGTCTGTCTGGCCTACAGATGCGAGCTCATGCCATGTTTTCAGCTGAAGGGTTACCAGCAGGGAGCGACACACTTGAGTATGCCTGGCTCATTGATGTGCAGACTGGGAATCTCACAGGCAAAGTGACTGTGCCACAGGTGTGTATCTGAATATGATTCTTATATCCAAATGAAATTACTATGTATGGAGTGGAGCAAATCAGCATGATGTGGAATAATCAGAATAATGTATGAGAATAATTGTGCTTTTGTTGCAGTGTGCATCCCTGCTGGAGTGGGGGGAGACATTTTTGTTCCATGTAATGTCCCGAGAGTTCCAGCTGGAGCAGCCGAAACCATCTGTCACCTGTCAACACGGCGTGGACCGGAGAGTGTGCGATGCCAAGGTAGGACATACACACACACACAGTTTCCCATGCCTAATTCGGGGCCATGTGTAGAATAAACCGAGTGGTCCCTACTTTGGTTTTAGAATGGACAGTCACTAAACTATTTGTTTAAATTGTCTGCATAGTATGCAGCCTTACCTGGACCTTGCCGGACATCTGAAGATTTGAAGTATACTATGACGAGGCTGTCAGTAGATGGAGCTCAAGTTTTCATCGTGGAGCATGGCTGTGCAGCCAACATTAAGGTCAGTGACACTGTTGCCAGCAGCCACATCCCTGTTACTCATACTGCTGAACAAACAGTATAGTAGCTCTTAATCAAACGCTGTTTAATGGTAGTGCTGATGTTGAAGAGATTTTCATAATGTACACTAAGGTTTGGTTTGTGGAACAGATGTAAGTCTAGTCTAGTACAGCATTTTAAAAGGCAAATGTACATTGCAAGAACATGCTGTCCAGGAAACCTGTACGACTTCTTTTGTTGTCTTTCTTCAGACGGGTGCATTTCGGTTGGCTACATGTAATCTACACACAGCTGCCGTAGGTGAAGGCATCAGTGCTGTTCTTCAGGATGTTGTTATTGCTCAGTTTATTGAGCAGCAGGAAGTGGTGAGACTCGGCCTCCCTCCGCCCCATCTCCGGCGATCCAATTGGTTAGAGGCTGGCTCTGTGACATTTAACCTCATCACTGCTGATGTAGCTTTGGCTGCTGACCATCCAGCCAAATATGAGGTGCAGAGACACTTCCTGGAGCTCCATGACATGAAAACGAAAAGGTGAATTCACTTTTAAACTATAAATATCCTGCACCCATGTGCTAGGTATAAAAAGTGCATGTTTGTTTGCATTAAATAATGCAATTTTTTGTGTATGTAATCATTAGGTTGTGGTTCTTGTGGCCAGAGGAGAAGTATAAACGAAGCAGGAACCGGTGTGGATGTTTAGGTGGATGCAGATTTTTCGGCGGCTCGCCTGGAGGTTTAGATTTTTTCAGATTGGAAGAAATCACTCCTTCATCAAGCTCTGCTTTCTCTAGTGGCAGTGCTGAGAGTGACATGAGCTATGGCCAATCATTGTTGCAACCTGGAGAGTGGATAGTCACCAAGGAACCCCCTAAACTTCCTGAAAGTATGTTAACTACCAGTTGTCTTTTCTTACACAACACTTTATAATATAGATGTTTTTTTATGAAGTCTCAGTATGCCAGTTAAGGTTTGCATAATTTTTGTGCAGCAAAAAGTGTGAGCATGCGCAGGGATACATGCTCTCCTGTTCCAATTCCTGATATGGAGAGGCGTGGCCAGCACCTGAGTCTACAGGTACCTCAGCGTTCTCACAGCTCTGCTTCTTCCTCTGAGGAAAACTCTTCTTCCAGTGCTGCCCTACCACTATTGGCTGGAGAGCGAGAAAGCCCCTCCCCCTGCACAGAGTGAGTCCCTCATAAATGTACAAACAACAGGGTTCCTGCAGGGTCTTAAAAAGTCTACAATTCAAAACTAAATGTAAGGCCTTAAAAAGTCTTAAAAATGGCCAGATATCCATTCAAGGTCTTAAATTTATTAAAGTGCTAAATGTTTATTTTTAATTCCAGAGAAGCGTAGTCTAACATAGTAACGTCTACTAACATCGACTAAATGCATCAGTGTAAATGTAGTTCTGTTCTCTGTGTTTCTGGGGGGGCTACCGGTGTGGGCTGTTGTCATTAAACTACAAATCCAATGATAACTGCATGATAACGTCTGTGAATACACCGTTAGCAACTTTTATTGCTGTATTTAGCGAGTTTTCAGACTATTTTTCCAAGATCGCAACTAGCGACAAATCTAGCGACTTTTCTTGGTGATATTGGATGTGGTGTTATGTTTGTGCCGCAATTCTGAGTGCGTGTGGATGTGTTGAGCGACAGAGAAGATTTTTGCACCCATGTGAACTAAATATTGTATACAAATCTCTCCTGCATGCTTAACCGCTCTCTGGCTAATTGAGAATGACATAAAGAAAGAAGTCAAATGCTCTGAGAAGGGCATACAAAGACAAGGATGCGCAACTCAAAACCCTTGAAACTGAGATTGGTGATAAAAAAGAACTCGGGCATATGTAGGGTGAGGTTGTATTTACACATGCTAGTGTTGTGTTGGTAAGGTTACTTGTGTTGAGAATGTAACAATTTTGATTATCTGTTCTAATATTAAATTAATCATTTTCTATAACTCAATTAATAAAAAATAAAATGTTTTGAGAACATTTGGGATCATTAGAATGTTTCTGGCAATTTATGTTGGTCTTAAATTTCACTGAGAATGGTCTTAATAAAGTCTTAAATTTAACTCATTGAAACCTGCAAGGACCCTGACACAAACACGCGTATCTTTTATGGGAAAGTGTTACAGTTTTGTAATATCATGCATCCTCCACATTTCTGATCACTATATAATCTATGTATGCAGGTTAATGAATGTAACCACGGATGGTCCTGTCCCTGAAGGCCCACCAATGCGTTCTCCTCTCCGCTCGCCCCTCAAACGCCAGTCCTCTGTCCAATCAGCTCGCCTTGGCAGCACCAAGAGTCTGTCAGCTGCTGTCTTTGCAGAGAAGGCCCCACCCCCTGCAGGTGTGCAGTTCAGCAGTGAAGTGTCCCGCAGTGATGAGAATGTTTTGGACTCGCCACGACAGAGGCGGAGCTATGGCTCTTTCCCTTTTACTCCTTCAGCAGATTCCAACACATTCCATCAGTATCGCTCAGTGGACTCCTCCATGTCTGTTGCTGACAGCGAAGCCTATTTCAGTGCCAATGAGGACTTTGAACCAATCAGCAGTGACGAGGGGCCAGGCACTTATCCTGGAAGGAAACGTAGAAGAAGACAGCAAGGACAGCCCCATATTGAGCACAGCCGCACCTCAATATATCACAGTGTGGAAGGACCACTGTCAATCGCAGAGACCCGTGCACCTCCACTGCCTAGCCACACCTCACAGGCATCTTTTGTGTCGGCACTTGGGTTGGAGGAAGAGGGTTCTGTGGATACAGAGAAAGTGGAAACTGGCCTATTAACAATACAGCCTCACTTAATGGCTTGTTACCATAACTATCTTGCACATTATCATGTATCAAATTGGACCGTCAAGCAGCCAACCAATAAGAGGACATCTAAGTCATCTCTGCATCGCCCCCTTGATCTGGACACACCTACTAGTGAAGAAAGCTCAGCATCCTTTGATCAGTTATCAATTCCTGCTTTCAAGGTTGGTGTGTTGGTGGTCATGTGTTTGAGAGTGTAAAATAAAACTGTTTTGTATTGACCGGTGTTTCTTTGCTTTTCCGCAGATGGTGAAAGCAGGTCTGTCTGCAAGCTCTTTACTGGACAGAGGGGTTCAGCTCATGGGAGATTTAAGCAGGTATTGTAATGTGGCTCCACACAACACAACTGCCAGCATTGAGGAACATACCGTGAATTTCACCTTAGCTTTTCAGAAGCTGAACATTTAAATCACTTATGTCTGCTTAATCATAGCACTCCCTACACACCCCTTGACAAGCGAGCAATGGAAAACACTGATGAGGACACAACCACAGAAGACTGGACTGTAGACCAGCCACTAGCCCAGACCCGGACCACTGCTATTGTAGAAGTCAAAGGAGCTGTTAATGTTGTGCTGACTCCTCTAGTGGCTGAAGCACTGGATAGGTCAGTAATCCATTAGTAACCCATAGGTGTAAAAAGTGAATTTGATGCTCACCAGCATTGTGTTGTTTTCCTGCATTGTGTTCTGTAGGTACATTGAGTCCATGGTGCACTTTGCCAGCGTCCGCCATCCAGCTTCCATTCTGGATGATCTGCATGGCAAAGTTCTTAATGAAGCTTATCAGATCAGCAAGTCCACTGTGTCTGAGGCTGTGAGTACAAGTGTACACGCTCTTTGAAAAATTCACTGGTTTATAGAAATGTCTGTGCTGCTGTTTGATAGAGAATGAACACTGTAATTCATTGCATGTGTCTGTGTGTTGCAGAGCACTGCAAAGCCTGAGCATAAAATCTCTAAAACTGAAGGTACCGGATCACTGAATATGCAAGGACAGACTGACCTGTCTGTCAAACCTGATAATGTAAAAATAAAGGGCCTGCAAGCTAATGTTACTATCCCAAAGGTATGTGTATGAGGGAGCAAGAGACACTGAGACACTGTATTGATTGACTTTGATTGATTCTGTTTGTGTGTGTGTGTGTGTGTTTGTAGGTGAATCTGTGTGTGCTGCAGGCTTCAGTGGAAGAGGGCTCCCCTTCTAATAAGAGTGTCACACACGTCTCTCTTGTGGCTCTCTGCTTTGACAGAATTGCCACCCAGCTTAGAATGAATAGGTAACATTAGAATTGCTTCTAAATTTGTCAAATCGGTTTCCACTACTCTTACTCTTGGTATGATGATTGAATGATGGGATAAGCACCTGTGTTTCCAGCTTTTTAAACTTAATCTGCCTTACCTGTATTTCCCTGTACTTAGAAAAGAACCTAAAACAATACACACACATTAGAAATGGTCAGATACTGAATCTTGACAGACAGCCATTGTTTTTTTTTTAATTAAAAATGCATCTTTTCAGTGAGTTTCAGTTCTTTTTAACATACAAGGATTTTTTGTTTACCGTGATCAGTCATGTGATACAGATTCAGCAAAAGTATATTGAAAGGAACTGTTTATTTGTCTGTGGTTAAAGGAGTTTATGGGTAATTCTGTGGTGATTGTAATGTACAGGGGAATAGTGGAGGACCAAGAGAAGCCCTCTGTAATGATGGAGAAGTTTTCATCTGCTTCTAAGATGGCTCCTCAGTCCAGTGGATCTCTGCGCTCAAACGCAGGGATAGAGAAGGGCAAAGAAATAGCAGCCAGACTCAACATTCACCGCATACACAGCCAACTGCGTGGCCTGGACTCGTCAGGTACACATGCAGCCTGGGATATTACAGTTTTGATTTTTTTTTTGTTTTTGTTACTTTTTTGCTTTTCTGTTTTACTTGATTTGAAATGCCGTTAGTTTAGCTTTGTTGTTTTTGAAAAGCAGGGGTTTTATTTGAGTTTTTCTTTAGTGCCGGTTTTAAATTTTGATATTGATATGGCAGATATTTGGTCAGAAACAGAGTGTAATTCCAAGTCTGACATTACTTCTGATGAGTCAGACATTTCGGCATTTGGCAGATTCCCATATCTAGGGTGACTTACAGTTAAGTTACATTTATAGGCAAATATAGGATTAGGGTTGTTGCCCAAGGTCTCTTTAATTGGTATAGTGTTGTGAGAATGCCCAAACTAGGAATCAAACCCCATTCTGCCAAATGAAGCTCAGCGGAGTTACTCACTACATTATATCAACTGCAGTTCTTTATTTATCCCCTTCCCAATGTAGTAGTAGCCAATTAGCCCTCTGTTAGGACTCTCCCCATCACTTTGCACTGTCCCTGACTCTAGGAGGGTGAAGAAAAGCACAAGCCTCCTCCGTTGCGTGTGATACAGCCACCACCTCTTTTCGAACTTCCGATGATGAACTGTCACTGGGGAGCCAACGCGCTTGGAGGAAAGCGCAGGAGTCCCAGATGGAAAGCGCAGGAGTCCCAGCTCTGAAAGGACCAATCAGTAGATGCCTGAGCCAGCGGACATTGCAATGTGAACATGATGGGGAGAAAGAGCGCCATGTAGCCGCCCAGAGAGAGCACTTCTAATTTTGCTCACTTGGGCCCCAGCTGTTGATGGCAAACAGCATTGCTGAGATTTGAACTCGCGATCCTCTGGTCATAGTGTCAGCGTCTTAGCCTGCTGTGCCACTCGAGGTCCTCAACTGCAGTTCTAAATGAGCAGTGCTCTAATGGCTTTTTACAAATGCTAAAGACTTGATTTAGAATGAATCCACCTCTATATTGTCCTTCAGGCACTGAAAGCATGAAAATCATTTTTATTTTTGTTTGTGTTGCATTGGACCTGCAAACTGCAGATTTAATTTTTATTGTGATTAATGTGAACATTTTCTGAGTTCTAGTGGTTAATAATAATAATCTTGAACCCACCAGTAAGCTTAGTGATACACAGTTAAATCTATATTAAATGCCACATATTTAATGCTATGCACAAGAACAATTTTATGTGGTTTAACAGAAAGGATTGTGTTTTGATTGGATGTTTTGCAGACCTGGGAGCTTGTGCTATAACTGCCATTCCATTTGAGAAATCCAAGGTCCTCTTCAGCTTGGAAGAGACAGATGACTTTGCCTTAGTGGATGAGACAGAACCAACAATCAGTATGGATCATGTCTCAGACCCTGCCTCTGATCCTGCACGCTCTGGGGCAAGTCCTGAGAAATGGGGTTGGATCATGTTCGAATGTGGGATTGAGAACCTTACTGTCAAAGGTATTCCACACGTAATATGAAATTAACTATAATTGTTGGGTTTTAATTTGTCATCAATTCTGTGAAGCATTCAACTTACGTGGCTTTATTTTTCCAGGGGGTCGTCAATCAGGGGCAGTACTCTACAGTGCATTTGGTGTGATGGGTGCAGCTGACACTGGTGTGAGAGGCGGTGTTTCTAAATCTAATGGCTCTAGTGGCTCTCAGACAGGAAGTGGTTACAGCACTGACGTGTCTGATGATAACCTTCCTAATGATGCTCATAGTCCTGCCTCTGAACCCAACAACAACTCTGATTCTGATGAGCAGGTACTGACACATCCTGAATGTTGTTTAGCAGCCTGCTCTGTTTTGTCTATTTTCTTATTGGCTGTCAATGATGGTCTGTGCAGGATGAAGGGGTAGAGTCTGATGACCTGAAGAAGGACCTTCCTTTATTGCCCCCTCCTCCTGACTCTAGCAGTATGAAACTCACCATAAAGGAGATTTGGTTTAGTTTTGCTGCTCCTACGAACATAAGGTCTCAGACACAGACCATGTCCAGGTACATATGTATATACACAGGAAATGAAGTGTGGATTCACTTCACCCACTCAAGTGAATTAAATTCCTTTACCTAAGATGTGAGATCTCCGCTATTTCTAATGCATGGTTTGGGCTTTGTGATTGCAGGCAGCTCAATCTGTTGAGCACTGCAACTCCTGCTGTTGGTGCATGGCTGGTCCCCATTGATCAGTTGAAATCCTCACTGCAGAAACTGGAGATGGAGGCTACGCTGCGGTTGTGTGCTGTTATGGGCTGCATCATGACCGAGGCCCTGGAGGTGAGAGAAACTATGTACTGTATACCAGCTTTTTCCCAACACGGATACTAATACTGTAAACATCATACCGATAAAGCTGTTAAGTCAAACATTTACCTTTTAAAAAAATAAAAATTAAAGCACTTCACTCCCCCACCAGAAGAAATACACAGCAGCATGACACCCATAAGAATGTGTTTTTAATTTAATTTGATAAAATTTTTTCTGTACATTATTCAATATATATATATATATATGACACCAAGTGAAGCCAGTGATCTAATATGAATGTGTCTTTTATAATAACAGAAAAAGAGCATTCACATCCCACTCCGGAGCAAGTATAACCGTGTGACGAAGCGGGCACGCTACCTTCATGAGAATCCGTCTTGTTTGCTTTGTAACATTTTGCATCGCTATCTTCAACAAGCAGACTACAGCATTATAGAGGAGGCTACCATGGTAAGATATGTGTGTACTGTATTTGTGCACATTTGTGTTTTCCTGTTCTAACCTTTCCTCTTTTGTTATCAGAATGATGGTCTGCCTGCCCTGGTCACACTGAAAAAAGGTTTGGTTGCTCTTGCTCGTCAGTGGATGAAGATCATCGTTGTCACACAGGGCTTCAAGGCAGTTGGTTTACTGCAACCCAGTCAGTTGCCTAAACCCAAAGAGCCCACAACTACTGATCCTGACCCCACCCAGGGCGTAGACAGTGGAGCTGCACTTCAAAGTGACACCAGTGCTGATGGGGTGGAGTTTGAGTTTGATGCAGGTAACACATTTTTTATTGTCAGTCATATAAAATGTACATTCAATAAATCTAATACAAGAATAATGTTATTATTGCATTTTCTGGGTAAAGAAGCATTACCTCCATTCTCCCCATGCCTGAAAGGGAACACATAGCAAGCCTTCTAAATACTTGCAGGACCATTTGCTTTAATTTTTTAATTGTCTTATGCATTTAGGCACTGTTAGTGAACACACAATGCTGTTAGAGGGTGTATGCAGTCGACCCACACCCACTGGCACCTCTGCCCCTGTGAGTGGTGTTGAGATCATGAGGAAACTGTCCAAGTCTCACACACACAGCGAGTCTGGTCTCAAGATCAAAGTAAGTGCCAATTAATATAATTATTGGTTCCTCAATTGTTGTTAGCTTGTGTCGTGAACTTATAAATGTGTTAATTTTATGTTTTTTATATGTTGTTTTCAGGGTTCTCATCCTTACCAGTCTCTGAGCTACACAAGTGGAGACACAGCAGCTGATTCGCCAGCTCACGTTAGTCGAACAGGGCTGCAGTCCAATCACAGTCCACGGAAAGAGTCGTTGCTAAGCTACTTGACGGGAAGCTTCCCCAGTCTGCATAACCTCCTGGAAGCCACACCTCCTCGCACCAGTGAGCAGGTGGCAGCTAAGAGCAGTTCTCTGACACGCACAGGTAACCATGTTTTGAAAGTAATATTATGAATGTAGTATACACATCTTTTTAAAATGCTTATATTTTTATTAATTTCTTTAATATACAATATATATGTAGATTTAACAATGTACATTTAAAAACTATTAACAGGATAACAAAAGTATGTCAAGCATTTAGATGTTAAATGTGCAACATCATGAGAAACATTACAGTGACAGCAGTTTAATGTACTGTTGTTATTTAATTATAATAAAAAATTCTGATCCAAAATTCTGGAAATGTGAGGTAATGTGGATATTACCTTACAAACGTCATGCAATCACTTTGGCATCATCTACAGCTTTGTGTACTTACGGTAAGTGTATTTCTAAAATGTCTCAAATAAGAGCTTCTCTGAAATTGTATTATTATTGGTGTTGGTGTTGTTGTTTTAGTGTACTCTGCATGTTCGTTGATGTATATTAACAATGCCAGTGGGGCTCCACTAGCCTTACTCTACTTAAATGATAGATATATGAAGTAGGCTCAGAGGGGCATGAGTCTCGGAGGCCAGACCTCACTTTTGAGGCTGCGGTGGACTTGATTAATTGAAAGACTGATGATGAAATATTAAGAGCTTGTGAGGTAGTGGTTGTTTAGAGATATTAGAGTACAGTTGAATGTAAATGGAGCCCTATGTGTAACCCCATGATGAACCCTAGTTCAGGATTTTTGCCTTTTTATCTGGAATTATTTTATGATAAAGTATATTAGAATAATTCTATTCATTTTTCTGTCACCATATTGGTTAAAAGCGTTGTTTTTAACTGTGATTCCAAGCTCATGAATGTTGTGTATGTGTGTTGTTTGTGTGTTGTTTAGGCAATAGTCTGGGTACAGACATGCTGACTGAGCATCCTCTCTTGACTGAGCCATCCTCCGTCAGCTTCTACAACTGGATGTCAATCGCTGTTGGTAACCGCCAAGGTGGCAATGCACAGGAGTCTCCTGTCAATCGCTCTCAGCACAACAGCCTGCAGACTGGAGGTGTGTGTATGTGTGTGCCTGTATTAATCAGTAATTGTGGACCTATATGTTATGTTTACCTGTTAAAATAAGTGCTGATAAACACATTCTCTTTCTAGGCATTCTCCCAACCATTCCATCAGCGTCCGACTTCAACACAGTTCTGTCAAGTGATCAGAACACAATGGACACACACTCTCAGCACACACACTCCCAGCACAGCACCAGCCAAGATGATCTGCTTGAGCAAGATGAGACCAATCTCTGCCCTGCAGCTGTTCAACTAGCTGATGCACAGGTAAAGTATACATACGCACTACATTATATCTCTTTTTTTTCTCTTTCTCCCTTTTTCTGAATAACGGAAAAATAACTATTAATTGGACTATGAATCTAACATTGTAAACAAAGAACCCCTCGTATACTGTAGTGACAGCTACTCTGTATGTATGCAGGTGGTGTTTAAACCTTTGCTGAGTCACACTGGAATCCAGTCTCAGGACACTCCTCAGTCACTCAGTTACAAGATGTATTTCGGTGAGCATTTGTCCTTCAGTGGCACCCTGGAGTGTCTGAGGGCAGACATTGTTGACTCGGACACCAGCAAAGACCGAAAAAACAAACGAGCCCGCAGGTAACACAGCTCTCTCTGTGAATTTTGGAATGCTACTATTTTTTGAGTTCACAAAGATATTAGCAACAGTTTAGGTCCGTATTGCCTCTAGTTTCTTTGAAGAGGAAATATCTGGTCAGAAATATTACTATTTAACTATTTTGTCACAATCATCCCTTGTATTGTGTGTGTATATACACAGTCATATCAGAATATTATGTCCAGCTGCTTAATAGTGGGAATAACCACCCTTGACTTGGAGTGTTCACTCCGTGGTGATCCCTGGCACAACTTGATGGTGTTGTTAAACCATTGGGATGCAATTAATGAGATGATGCCAACCTTTGCGTGTTACCCTGTTATCATTCCCTTTTAGACATCAGTCAAATTATGTCTTTTCCCCACGATAATCAGATTAAAATTTTGTGTGTGTGTATGTGTGTGTGTCACAGGCAGGGCATGGTAAACCTCCCACCTCTGGAGTTTAAGCCAGCGCTGATGATTGAGACATTCAGTCTGAACGCAGTGATTCTGGAGAAATGCATGACATCACCACCGTCTGCAAGTGCACTTTCCTTCCATGAGCTTAGCCGGAGACCACAGGCCAGCGTCCACTGCCACTTCACACTTGCCTGCCAGGCCATTCGTCAACATGTGGACATGGCCCTGGTGCGCCTCATTCACCAATTCAGCACCATGATCGATGACATCAAGGCCACGCAGACGGACATCAAGCTCAGTCGCTACACTGCTGGTTCTGCCTCGCCCACCCCCACATTCAAAGCTCGACCGTACCGCGAGTTCCGCTCCTCAGACTTCAGCCGCAGCTCCCGCGGCAGCCTGAACGGTGCCCCCCGCCTCAGCACGCAGAAGACCAAGCGTAATGCTGGCCCGGGCCTGGACACGCTGACCCGCAACCGGGAGCCGCGGGGCAGGAGCTCGCTGGGCCGGTCAGAGAGACGTACTTCCAAAGTATCACGCAAGGGCTCGCGGGATGTGGCAGATCATATGACCATTCAGATGGATGACTCTGATTCCATCACTGTTTCTGAGCAGAGTGAGCCTTCTGCTGAGTGCTGGCAGAACATGTACAAGCTCCTCAACTTCTACTCACTCATTTCTGACCCCACAGGCATCCTGGAGAAGAGCCAGGACAATGTGATTTCAGGTGAATGAGGCATTATTGTGACAGGCAACGTTCACCAGTGTGCTGCCCAAATCCATTAAAATGATTTAGATTGAATGAAAAACATAAAAAGAAAAATTGTCACCTTTTCTCCAGGTTTTGTGTCTGAAGGTAATGTAGCTAACAAATAACAGAAGCTTATACTCAGAGGTTTAGCATTGCACAAACTTCATCAAGCTGTTAAGTCCACTCAGATGGGCTTGCTGACATGGTTTCTCATGCTGCATGTCTCTGTAATATGAGGCAAAACTACAGATAAAATTCAGACTTCAGCATGGCTACTCTTATAGCTTTGAGAAAAATATGTGTAGACAAATTCATGAGCCTTGTGGCCTCAGTGCAAAAGTGGACACTAATCAAACATGGCTTGGCTGCTTGTTGGTTTAGGGGGCTATTCTTTTGAATTTGATTTAAGTTTTGGTTTTTTTTTGGTCTGTCACTTTTAGTAGAGGGTGGGCGAAGCCCTGCAGAGCCTCCGTGCCGGTTGGTGTTTGAGTCGGAGGCAGAGTCTCCACCGAGCCGCCCAGGACGTAGGCGGAGCTTGGTAAGCTCGGAGCCTCAGCATGTCACACTGATAGTGTTTGGCGTGGGTATGGTGAACCGTACACACCTGGAGGCAGACATTGGAGGACTGACCATGGAGGCAGAACTAAAGAAAATACATGGCAGTTTCACGCTGAAAGAGAAGATGAAAGGTAATGGCCACAAAAACACATGTTCACACACATGCTGAGTGAATTGGCACACACTAATGCATTCTATTCTTTGTAGATATTCTTCATCAGAAGATGACCGAAACCTGTGCATCGGCCCACATTGGCGGTGTAAACATTGTACTTTTGGAAGGAATTACACCAAATATTCAGTCAGTATCAGCTTTCAGCTCCATTATATCTTTTACCATAACTTTTAGCACCCACTAACTCAAACCCTAACATGTATAGCTCATCTTTCTCTTCTCTAACCCTTTTCTATATTCTGTAATAATGAATTTTAATGCCTCACTTTTTACAGTTATTGCTGGTGATGTAGTTCAGTTTAGTGTGGATTATACGAAAAGTTATTTTTAATTTAAATTAATTTTGTAATTTACATTTTAGGTATTTTTTTCTGATTTGTACACTTTGACACCTTTTTATTTCAGATTTTTTTTAAAACTTAATCTGAATTACGAAACCTTTTTGAATTCTCTTCAGAAATTTCACTTTATTTCCTTTTCTACTTTTTTCTTTTTCCTTTCTTTCTTTTTTTTGCTTGATTATGTTCTGTTCTCTTTTCTCTCTGCTGTTTTGTCTTTCTCGCTGGCAGACTGGAGGATTTCCCAACCTCCCCTACCAGCACAGCCAAGCAAGAGTTTCTGTATGTTAAATCTTCCACTATAACCTTTTCATGTTCCTCACATAACCATACATATAACATGTTTCCTTTGTCCCCAGTACTAAATTATCTATATCACTTCAAATATTCATTCCACAGAGGAATAGGCTGCTGTCTATGTTGTTTTTTTGTTTTTAAACACTTGTATGTTTCCTTGCCTCGTGCTGTGCTCTGCTACATTTTTTGTAATGTTAGTAATCCATTTAGTGAGCCCTGTCTGTGGTCTGTCAGTGTTTATTGGAGGGATTCTCAAACAGAAAAGGAAAAATGATCCACTCCCATTTCTCATGATAAAAGTTTTGTTCAGAGGAATTAAGACGGTACAGTTTGGTTTGCTGTATAGGTACAGTATGTTCAGAGTCTATCATCTATACATACGGTGGTAATTTTTACAAGTAGCAATCCTGAGGACTACAAAGAATGTTATGTTCTGTTTAATAATGTTGGTTTAAGCTTAAGTATAGTTTGCATGTAAGAGGAGAGTTTATTATTATTTAATTAAGATTTTCATGTTTATATACACTACAAAAAATTAAGGGATATTTGGCTTTTGGGTGAAATGTATGGAAAATATAAAAAATTCATGCTCCAGTGATATTATATCATGACAGAAGAGTATTTCAGTAGAAGCATGCACTGGTGATTTCCTCTCAAACAATTTACTGAAACAAAAGCCAACAACAGTGATGGGTAAACCCCAACAAAAGATGTCAGTGTCTCAGTAACGTGTGATGTGCCCTTCAGCATCAATTACAGCTTGAAAACAATGTCTCATGCCGTTCACAAGTCAACTTATTGTCTGCTGAGGCATCTCACTCTTCTTGAAGGGTGGCCCTCAGGTCATTGGGATTGTGGCTTACAGAGTTATGAGCCTCTGCATGGTGACTCAGCTGATCCCAAAGGTTTTTTATGGGTTTCAGGTCTGGAGAAAGTGCAGGTCACTACATTTGAGGTACCCCAGTCTCCAGCAGCTGTTCCCTAATGATGAGCTCGATGAACTGGATCATTGTCGTCCAGGAAGATTAAATTAGGCCTGTGTTTCAAGCAGACACAATGACTGGATTAATGATGTTATTCATGTATTATGGGCTTGTCACTGTACCATTCACAAAGTGTAGGGTAGTTCTGTATTGACTAGACAGTAGACACACTAACACCACCACCACCAAAGGACCGTCTGATGTCAACATTGGCTGATGTGTAGCGTCTCCTTCACATCATCAGTGAACAGCATTGAGGCCCACTTGTCCCTCATCCAGTGTAAATGCTCTCTGGCCATGCAAGACAATGAAGCCTGTGGTGTGGTCAGGTACCCTTTGCAGATCATGCTGATGTAAATGGTTTTGAATGGTCTGATGTAGGGGTGTACGATTTGACGTTATCAGATTGTGAAAGATTATAATGTGTCCATGATACGCCGTTGCAGAAAGATTGTTGGATCGTGTTACAGTACACATTAAATCCGCTTATTTGACAGATAACCCAAGTCTTCTGGAAGTTCTGGGAGTCTCCTGCATATTATATAATGTACATAGCGGCTTCCTGATGCACGCAAATCAGATGATAAAATCTCCCGGGAATCTAGAACAAGCAGCCAGGAGCCACACAAACGAGCCATAAGCGGCCACATATGGGTTGGAGAGGGAGAGAAAGGCCGGACTTGCTGTGGTAGCCTACTTTGTAGTAATGTGCTCCCCCTGTGTGCATATTTGTAAAGCGCATGCAAAACAGGGAGGGTTCTGGTTGCCCTGTTCTCTGAAAAGAGTCTGTCAGTCAGCCATTCAGCTTTTAGTGTGGGCGGACAGTGAAGGAGAAGGAGTGGCAGACATTCAGCAAAGGCTAATGTTACAGCAAAACAAATGCTAACAAGTATTTGAGAGAGAAGCTCCATATGAGAAGACAAAGAAACTACTGAAAGATGTAACAGAAGCATTAACATTTTATCTGGTGAAGGATAAAGGATATAGTTCCTATCCAAACAGTGGAAAACTTGGAATACATCAACCAATTTTGATTTTGATGTTTAAGCTGTTTTTAAGTAAGCCAAGGCTACTGGCCTTTCTTTATTACTAATAAAAGTTATGTTTACTTTTATCCTGCTTTTCATGTTCATTTCATTTTTCTGCTGAGGATCTGCGTTTAGTGTGCTATGCCACACTCTTAATGAAGATGTTTTTTCAAAGGTTCTTTAGTAAAGAAAATGATTGTATATAGAACCATTTTGTGAAAAGAACCCTTGAAGAACCATCTCTTTTAAGAGTGTAGCTGTTAAGCAGAGTGCACTGTACCTGATTGCTGCTGCCGTTTACCTTTTAAAAACAATGTTACTTTTTGACTTATGCAAAAATTGCGCAGATTATAATCTGAACTTTGACCTAAATGGTCTGTTATTTCTCTTAGTAATATATTTTTAAATGAGGAAATTAGTTTAATTGCACTGTTTAGTAACTTGCAAAATTGCATTAAAAACCAGCATGACAAATAATTATGATAAAGTTGTGATCGTGATCCTACAAAAGAAAAAAAAAATCATATGATAATATATTTTTGCCATACCCTCCCTGTCTGACGTGACACTCCTGTGCCTCTCACCTCCCTTAAATGTGTTTGGAGTTGTGTGGCATTCATCGTCTGGTTCCACAGGGCACTGTTCAAAATGAAGCGGTCATCATTGTGGAATGTGGCCAAAGGACGCCCACTTCTGTGCCTTTCTGTGACTCTTCCAGTCTCTCTGTATCTCTGTTACAACCTGCTGATGACACTCTGTGACACTCTAAGCTCAGTGCTCACTTCTGACTGAGAACATCCTGTTTAAGCCTCACAATGGTGAGGTACTGCTGATCAGTTGTTAGGTGTGGTCTTGGTGTCATGATGTCAGAATGTGAACAGCCTGATGAGGAGGAGTTTAAATACTAATTCTAACTGAAGCAGGAAGTTTATTGGTCGATTCATGGATCAAACACTCGTGAATTTTGTCGTTAAGCTCCTTGTTGGAGAAGCAAGTTGTACTAAAAGTACTGAAACACTGAACAGTTGGACTTGTGCATTCAAAAGTTTAGAGAAGGTCACATTAAGTTCACCTGTTAGAGTGCATTTTAGGTTCATCCTGAAATTTCATCCCAAAGCCAAATATAACTTTTTGTGAGTAGTGTGTGTGTGTGTGTGTGTGTGTGTGTGTGTGTGTAGAACAGATGAGAAACATGTAGAGACAGAGACAAGCCAGTACTGGTCAGTGCTTATATAATATCTCTACAGAATCATTCCGTTCTGAACAACAGTCCGGGTTCTTCTGGTTGAGAAACCCTGGCTCTGAACCTTTGGTATTCATTAGTGGGTGTAATTTATTTATGGTTATAACACTATATCAGTACATCTTGGTGTGGAAAGATTTTTCTGTTCAGAAATGCTTTGTGAAACCCTTCACATGTCTGGCTCATAATGTGCTGAAAGACCAGTGAAGAGCAGAGTGAATGGTTTACCCCCCACACTTTACTCATCACTGTCTACCAGATTGCTATGTGCCATTTTGTCATATTCTGAAATACATGTTCTCACTCACTCCTCTCTCCTCATTCACTGGTTTCTTGTTTCCTGATGATAAACAATGATGTCAGACCTCCAAAGGTCATTTAAGCATTTGTTTGTTTACAGATGTCCACATTTCATTTGTGGTTGATCACAAATATTGTTGTCATCTAATCACTTACCGCTTATGTAGTGAGATCTTTAAATCCTAAGAATGTGCAGCTGCAAACCTTCACTAATTTGTGTGTGTGTGTGTTTTAGGACTGTGGTGAAGTGCAACATTGCTAAGTCTCAGGCTTTGTACAGTGCTCAGCGTGGCCTAAAGACCAACAATGCTGCAGTATTTAAAGTTGGCGCCATTATGATCAATATCCCACAGCACCCCGCAACGCTTCATAGCATGATGGTCCGCAGCTCCCATCAGCTCTCCAAGCAGATCTCTGACCTCATCCGCCAGCCTTCTAATCCGTAAGTACTGAATTAAATTCTTTCGAATTTCTGAGCTAATTAAAAAAACAAACTCCGGCTCCGAGTGGCTCAGCAGGCTAAGACGCTGACACTATGATCAGAGGATTGTGAGTTCGAATCCCGGTCATGCTGTTTGCCATCAACAGTCGGGGCCCAAGAGAGCAAAATTGGCAGTGCTCTCTCTGGGTGGGTAGATGGCGCTCTCTCTCCCCATCACTCACATATTGCAATGTCCACTGGCTCGGGCGTCTGATTGGTCCATTCAGAGCTGGGAATCCTGCGCTTTCCTCCAAGCGTGTTGGTTCCCCCAGTGACGGTGTATCAGTGGCAGTTTGAAAAGAGGCGGTGGCTGCATCACATGCAACGAAGGAGGCGTGTGCATGTCTTCACCCTCCTAGAGGCAGGGACAGAGCAAAATGAAGATGGAGAGTCCTAACGGATGGGATGGGCTACTACATTGGGAAAGGGATAAAAATTTAAGAAAAAAAATCCTCTCCACCCACTCTTTATATTGTTTATTTGCATACTAACTCGGATCTGTTTATTTTAGCCCACCTCCAAATAGGGAAGAGACTCCCACCCCACAGCCATCGGACAAGACCTCAAGTGTTAATCAAACTCCAGTGGAGGCCAATGAGTTTCCACAGCTGCCTGAAGGATTGGAGAAAAAGCCAATTGTGCTGAAGTTTAGTGCCATGCTGGATGGGATCACTATTGGTGCTGCTCTGCTGCCATCTCTAAAGGCAGAGTACAAGATGGGCAGAATGAAGAGCCATGGAATGACTGGTATTTTCATTGGCACCTCATATAACTTTACTAGCAACACTTTTGCATCTGGTACACTTATTACACACACACACACACACACACACACACACACACAATACTAAGGTGGGCACAGGTGTCCACCATTGAAATAATATCTGGATAGCAGTGGTCCTATGATGCTGTTGATGCTTACTGATACATGATGTATAGCATCAGATGAACCGTTATCAGTTACATTGAAGCTAATACATGAAAATCATGTAATTTATGGAAACAGTCATTCTAATTGTCTTATCGTTTAGAGAGCAGGGGTTTGGAATATTTGTAATCTGTGTTTATGACCAGTTTGGATCTGCTGAGCATCCACTGTTAGTTGGAGAGCTAATCAATTTGTTTGCCCACTTTAGCTTTGTACTATTTTGTACTATTAGCTTTTTATATTTTGGTAATATAAAATGTTTCGGATTTAAATTGTCCATTGTGGTTATTTATTGTCAGCAGAAAATGAATGAATTTGACTGTAGTAGACCTTAGATATCTGTAGGTTGGTGCACTGAATGAGCAGTACTGTTTACAGCTAGAGAGTATAACTACCATAAACAAGTATGTATGTATCAAATTAATACAAGAATATTCCATCTTATTCTGCAGGTGCCCAGACAAGGTTCACATTTGAACTACCCAATCATAAGCTATGTTTCCAGTCTAAAGTGTCCCCAGTGGATGTGTCAGCCATGCCTCCCTCAGCCAGCCTGACCCTGCCGCAGGTCACAATGTCTGGAGAGTATATTATCCAGGAGCACGAAGGCCACAGTGACGCTGCCTGGGCCCCAGATGACATGCCTACAAAACATGGCAGCTATCTCCAGGGCAACTACTTGCGCTGTGTGGCTGAGGTGAGTTGCTCTGATAGTATCAGTGCGTGGTCTAGTTACATTTACAGTCTTTATTATTGTTCGTGGGCCACATATGGTTGAATTGAAGCTTAATTTCTCCCTGTCAGATTGGCTCTTTTGAGCACAACCTCACCACAGACCTGCTCAACCACCTAGTCTTTCTGCAGAAGGTTTTTATGAAGGAGGTTAATGAGGTCATTCAGAAAGTCTCAGGTGTGTATCCCTGGGTCAGGCCATCAATATATATGTACGTGTTTTATTATGAACAGTGTAGTTAATTGAAATTATTTGACAATTATATAACAGAATGTGGTTTGTGTGTGTGTGTGTGCGTTTGTTTGTAGGGGTTGAGCAGCCTATTCCCTTATGGAATGAACATGATGTGTCAACTGATGGAGACAAACCTAAAATCCTGCTCTACTCTCTGAATCTCATGTTTAAGGTCCTTCAAGTTTCTTTTTTTTGTAAAATGAGGGTGTAAACTTGTTCTGTAGTTCAGTTTTAAAACACTTCACTGAGTGTAGTGTTGAATTTCTGAAATCTAATCGTTAAAAAATTAAACCACAGCATATACTGCAACAATTTGGACCGAATACATTTTTGTCTAATTGTAGGGTATTCAAATGACGGCCACCACTCCCTCCATGAGAGCTGTGCGTTTTGAGACAGGGTTGATTGAGCTGGAGCTGTCAAATCGAATTCAATGCAAGGCCACACCCACAGGAAGCAGCTATCTGAAGCTTTTTGGGAAATGCCAAGTGGATTTGAACCTTGCCCTCGGCCAAATCGTTAAACACCAGGTTTATTTCTGCCTATTCTGTATACAGGTAGTCCCCGGGTTACGTCGTCCCCGAGTTACGATGTTTCGTGGTTACGACACATCTCCTATTTACTGTATAAAGCCTTTTTTCATGTTTGGTGTTTGGAAGGATACATGGTTACGTGGCTGTTTCCTTTCATTATTAAATGTATTTTATATGTGTTTTTTGATAATTACTGTGTTAGGATAGGTGTTAGGATAGGATAAGTGCTTACAGTATGTTGTTTATGTATAGTACTTACGTATATATGTTCCGACTTACACGAAATTCGGTTTACGACCCAAACGTAGGAACGGATCAACGTCGTAACCCGGGGACTACCTGTATATGCGTTTTAATTAACATTCTCCATATGCCACCATGCATAATAACAATGCTCTTTGCTTTAGGTCTACGAGGAAGCGGGATCAGATTTCCATCAGGTTGCATATTTCCGCACCCGGATTGGCTTGCGCAACGCTCTTCAGGAGGAAATCAGTGGCTGCTCTGACAAAGAGGCTGTCCTTATCACACTAAACAGGCCAATAGTATTTGCCCAGCCTGTGGCTTTTGACAGAGGTAAACTTATTGTGTGAGATTGGTATGTAAAGGATATAGGTGCATGTGTGTATGTGTCTAATCAATTGTGTGTTTGCTTCAGCTGTGCTTTTCTGGCTAAATTATAAGGCTGCGTATGATAACTGGAAGGAGCAGCGGTTGGCATTAAACTCAGATATCCATGTGGCCACTAAAGAAGTGGTGGACAAACTACCAGCAATCCAGCAGACCAGTGTCCAGGCCTTCAGCACACTTTTCCTGCAGCTTACAGTCAATGATTTAGGCATCTGCCTCCCTATTACCAGCGCAACACAGGTCTGGCTCACCACAGTTTTTCCCTTTTATGATGCTGCAGTAATTGATTGTCTGCAGTTCATGTAATGTCTTTAAACTTTCTCATCCATGAGCTGTTTTTTTTTTTTTCAAAAATAGATCCATTTCTAAACTCTTTGTTCCTTGCTCTTGACAATGTTTAGACCAATCATAGCTTGGATTTTGACACCGGCTCAGCACTAGTGCTTACTATAGAGAGCACCCTCATCACAGCCTGCTCATCTGAGTCACTGGTCAGTAAAGGGCACTTCAAGAACTTCTGTATTCGCTTTGCTGAGGGCTTTGAGACTACATGGGATGACTGGAAGCCTGAGATCAGAGGAGACCTGGTCATGAATGCCTGTGAGTAATGTTTTAGCAACAAAATTAGCCAAATACTGGTTCATTTCATTACTGGCATTAGTGTTTGAATGTGTCAGTATGCACAGGTGTCTTCACTGTACTGAAGAATTAGATTTAAACTTGATTTTCATGTAGTTCTAGATCAGATAAATGTGTTTTGGCAGTATGTCAGCAGTAGCTAACTTTATAAAATGTGCACAAATGGGTCCTTTCAAAGCAGAACTGTTCACTATAATATCAGATGTGACAAACATGTCTTGCATGAGTTAGAAACATGAATGTAGTCTGTCAAGATACAGTCCGTGTGAATAGATTAGCTTTTAAAGATCTGCTTTTTCAGGTGTTGTCCCTGATGGCACATATGAAGTTTGTTCAAGAACTACAGGCCAAGCCTCTGCAGGTATGGATGTGTGTGTTTTAAGTATGGAACAGCATGTGTGTGTCTCAATTTTTTTATGAGAAAGCAATGCATTCATCTGCAGAAAGCAGCAGTGCGGGGACTTGGACTCTGAACGTCTTGTGGAAGATGTGTGGGATAGATGTGCACATGGACCCCAACATTGGCAAGCGTCTCAATGCCCTGGGGAACACACTCACCTCACTGACTGGTGAAGAGGACATAGATGACATCGCTGACCTAAACTCAGAAAACATGGGTGACCTGTCGGACGAGGATGAGAGTGATGGCATGTCTCCCACCATACACATGGTCAGTGCTCTCTTCCATATATTTGTTTAGTGCCTCTATGTATGTGTGAGACTTCATGTTTGTATAAGGTACATTTCAGTGTTTTTCAGCTTAATCTCTGCTTGATACATATGTAGCATATGGTTGATGACCACATATACTTTTGACTTATACATTCACTGGCTACTTTATTAGGTGCACATACCTTGTATCTACTGTACATTCATTGTCCATTTCAGCTGCATTGATCATACAGGTGCACTTTGTAGTTCTACAATTACAGACAGTAGTCCATCTGTTTCTCTGTGTACTTTATTAGCTGTTCTTCAACGTTCCGGACCCCCACAGAGCAGCTATTATTTGTAGGGTGAATCATTCTTAGCACTGCAGTGACATTGATGTGGTGGTTGTGTGTTGGTGTGTACTGCACTGCTATGACACAGCAGAGCTGCTGGAGATTTTAAACACTGTTATTTCACTGTCCAGTCCATTAGATACACCTACCTTGTTGGTCCACCATATGGATGTAAATTCAGAGACAGCAGCTCATCTAATGTTACAGATTGTGTTGGTCCTCTGGTCCTTCATACATGGTCACACATCACTGTTGACTTGATAGGTTTGACTGGTTGGTGCTCAATTTTCACCCCAGTAGTGACACTGAGGTGTTTAAAAACATCAGCAGCTCTGCTGTGTCTGATCCACTCATACCAGCACATCACACACTAACCACCACCACCGCCACGTCAATGTCACTGCAGTGCTGAGAATGATCCATCACCCAAATAATACTTGCTCTGTGGGGGTCCTGATCATTGAAGAACAGGGTTAAAGTATTCACAGAAATTAATGGGCTACAGTCTGTAAAACACCAAAATACACCAGTGTGGTACAAAAATGGACAATGAATGTAGCTACAAGTTATGGTTACCTAATCAAGTGGCCAGTGAGTGTAGGTGCATTTTGAGACAATGAGATTTCAGTTTTTTTGTAATGTGTTGATTATTGTCTGTGGTAACTGATTACACGCTGCTGATTTGAAAGATGGAGATTAATGTGAAATGTACTTTTTTTCTTTAAAAGATTTGATCCCATGTGTTTGAGCTCCTTTTGTCTACAGTATGTCAATGTCTAGAAACATAAGTCACTGTGTCGGTGCTTTAGTTTTCTGTGCCTTATGCAGGCTATGTACCAGCTAGTAGACTGTGGAAGTGTGTTTGTGCTAGCTGTGTGTGTGGCCGTTGTTTACAGTGTGTGGAAGGGGATCTGAGCCCCAGAGTCTCATTCAGGAAGCGGCTGGTGAACAGCATTCTGGGTCTTAGCCCCACGCTGCCCCCTCGCTCACCCTCAGCACACTCAGAGTATCGGGATGTTTCTTCAGCGTCCTCGATCACTCGCTCCAAGTCGAGAAGTGTTCGACTGCCTCCCTCTGCCAGTGCACAAAGAACTAGACATCCAAGACCCCTGTCCTGGGGCTGTGTATGTACTTTAGTGTTGCTGCCTGCCTCTCCCTCTCTCTTGATCTCTCTGTCTGAAATTTGTTCTTCTGCATCTGCGTTGCCTTTGGGTGGGAAAGTGTGTGAAAATTAAATGTCATCACCATCATCATTACTGTCACTAGAGATGTAAAAAATGTTTTGCTTAAGCTAATCTGTTTTACAGTCTCTATTTTAAATTGGTACTGTTTCAGTTCTATATAAAATGTGGTGTTTTGGACTGTAACAGTGTCAAGGTTGAGTGTTAAGACAGAATGCAAAGTAGAGTTAAACCTTCATTATGGTAAATTGCTTCCATAAAACTGGGACATAATACAGTATAGTAGTGAACCAGTGTTAAATAAATAATTTTGTATATTCCTAATAGAATTTATAATTAATTATTCTACTGTCAAGCAGCATAGTTTCACGAGGAGTGGACTATATGCTATATATATGGTCCACAATTACCAGGAAGAGTAGATTCAGTGTAGGTTCTTAGTTAGTGTGTTAATACCAAATTCAGTATGTTTAGCTCATCCAATCAGAACTTAGAACCTTTACTATCGGCTTCATAAAATCAGTCCTTGAACACTCATTCTCTTCCAAAGGGTATTCATTTTATGAGCAAAGGTGAAAGGTGACTGAAGTGAAAATGAATGAACACTGTTACTGATGTCCTGACACTTGTGCAGTACAGCTTAGACTTCTCTGAAATCTTTCTCATTGTCTGATATCTGATTCTTCTCCCTTTATGAAATGGGTGATTGATCTCATTTCAGTACCTTTTTCCCCCAATCCCTGAAGGTCAAAAAGGTTTCTGTTGTGCGTTTTAGGTTGGAGTGTGCTTCAGTAATCAGTGTGTGTGGGGGATGGTGTTTCGACTTAGTGTGACATAAAATCTACAGTGCATGCTCTGCAGCTCATAAGGATCATAGCATTCTGCCTTGGGTTTATGATTTGTGGGTTTGCTGTTTGTGTGTGCGTGCAGGTGGCAGGGCTGAATGTTTTAATAATTTCATAATATTGACTTTTATTCTCCAGGAGTCTGTTGACCCACGCAGGCAGGTGGTTATGGGTAATCAGATCATCGATGCTCGGGGACGTAAATTTACCAAGCGGCTGGTGGACATCAGAGAGCTCAATGAGCAGGCTAAAGTTATTGATGATCTCAAGTAAGATGTTTACAGGATCAATAAGCACATATAATAGATTATGAACTGTTTTCTGCCTTTTTTGCTCTCTGTTGCTCTTTTTTTCTGTTTTTATATTGTTGTATTGTTCTCTTGCTCTTTCATTCTTTGTTTTCCCTGTCTTTGTCCTTTCTCTCTTGCTCTTTTGTGCTCACTTTCACTGTTTCTTTATTCTTTTCTGATTGTCTCTCATCTTCGTTCTCTTTTTTGTTTTTGTCACTGTCTCTCACTCTTGTCTCTTTTTCATTTGTTTCATTGCTCTCTCACTCTTGTACAAATTCTCTTTCTCTCTCTATCTAAGAAAACTGGGGGCGAGTGAGGGAACCATAAATCAGGAAATCCAGCGCTATCAGCAGTTGGAGTCTGTTGCTGTGAATGATATTCGTCGTGATGTACGCAAGAAACTGCGCCGATCCAGTATGAGGGTGAGGAGACCTTCAGCATTTAATACAGCTGTTTATACACTCTGTGTGCTCTCAGAAACGAAACAACTGTATGCTTGTGTTTTAGGCAGCATCTCTGAAAGATAAGTGGGGTCTAGGCTATAAGCCCAGTTATAACAGGTCAAAGAGCATCTCAGCGGCAGGCAGACCACCCATGAAGAGGATAGAGAGACAGAGGTATACACAAGCTGTTGAATAATGTAATTATAGATTTGGTTCGATTGCCCATGTATGTGTTTTTTCTGACGTGCATTTGTTGTCTTAGTTCCAGACTGGGAGATATGGATGACCTGCCAGACATTAAAGTGGATGCTGCATCTCCAGGGCCAAGGGTTACCTTCAACATTGACACGGTACTTTTTGTGTCCGTGCGGGCATTTATTTGCATGTGTGTAATGTGTATAAAGTGTGTTTTTAGTTAGGAGTGCATGTTTGTGTGAATATTTTATATTACTCTTTATTTGATATCTGAGTACACTTTCTGTTTTATATTCTATGTTATGATTGTGTTATTGTGCTTCATTGCGTTTCATGCATCATGTTTGTTTCCTCATGCATTATTTACATTTCTGTTCACATCTTTATACAGTCAGAGTTTAATGGGCAGACATACACCAGAATGCACACATGAACACATACAGTATTATGCAAAAGTTTGGACGCCCTTGTTCTAGTGCCACATTTTGCTTATATTCGTTGTGAAAAAGTCATGCCTAAGTTTTTGTCTACTGTGAACAAATTCAAGTGTTTCTATACGTTTCCATGTCTTTTCAGATATTAATACATTGGGGGAAAAAACTAAACATACAATACTTAATGTGCCATAACTCTCTTTAAAATGCATCTTTATATTTTTATATATTTAAATATACTGATGTTTGTTCTCAGTAGTAGACTAATACTTATTTCTACTTAAAAAAATCTATTAAATGTGTAGTTTAAACAGGGGCACCCATATTTTGCATATGATTGTACCTATTAAAATGTTGCAGCTTTAGTCTTTGTTTAGCTGGGAGTGTGATCGCTCTTGCTGTGTTCAGTGTATGTTATGTCAGAGGTTCTTTATTCTTTTATGTAAGAGCAATTCATGCACACACTAGAACACACCCATTCTTTCATATTTGGATCAGTTTTTCATCCATGTATTTATGTTTAAGCTGAATAATGTGCCGCAGGACCCTCTACAAACTCCACCCCCATCCTCACAGAGTCCAGCCGACTCTGTATTCAAGGTACTGCCTAAATGTGAAAATTGCTTCATGATCACTTTACTTCTGGATAACCAAATCTGCCATTTCAAAACCCAATCAAAGATGGCTACAGAGCACAAATAGAGCTGCAGCCCCTCTCTGTCCTGGCCTCTGGTTTTCCACTGGATCAGTTTTACTCCTGTGTGTCCTGTCTTAGCCACACTGACATTGAAATGTGATGGCCCTCTCTCTTCTACACAAACACGCCCAGCCCACTCCATCCTTTGTATGTCTTTTTGGCTGACTCTTCCTGCTGCGCTGAAACTGGGTTCATATCTACTGCATTTCCACAATGTTGATGTCTGACAGAACTTCCTTTTCATCTGTCTTTTCATTGCTTCATCTCTCATCCCTCTCTCCTCCGTTGGGTTTTGGAGAAATGCATGTATTGGTGAAAAAGAGAACTAGTCTCTTCAAAATACTAACAGCTTATATGCAGCTGGTCAACAGATTTGGTTACCATGAGCATTAACTTGGTATTGTAGGACTGAGTGAATTAGTGTACTGGGTTGTGTTGGGACAAAAGTGAATCTGTTAATGGGTACTTTATGTTGGACCATAGATAGTGTGAGAGTGTTTATTTTATTTTTGTCATCACATGAGTTTCCACCATAACCACATACCAAAAAAACGAAGGTGGCTTTAGGTATAGATATAAAATATGTGAAATGTAAAATTTGATCAGTATTAAAATGTCTCAAAAATTAGAATATTGTTTAAAAAGTCAATTTTTGTTCATAATTCAAAAAGGTAAATTGTTGTATTTTTATATTTCAAGGCTTTTTTGTTTTACTGTTGATCAGTATGACTTCAAAAAATCAGAAATCCTTAATCTCAAATTATTACAGTAATTTATTTGTAATTGGAATAAATTGGTATTCAAACAGTATCAACATTAAAACAAAAAAAGCTTAAAATGTTATTTTACATGTAATGAATAAAAATTTACAGTTTAACTTTTTAAGTTAAATCATGAACACAAACTTTTTTCAGAATATTCAAATTTTTTAAAAATGTAATAACCACATCACAATGTGTAGTCAGATATAAAAATGATAAAAACATGCAAATGTTGTAATTAGAATTTACTGCATCTCATTAGACCTGGGATCACTTATAGATTAATTATTGATAATGTCCATTACGTCTATAAATAAGCATTTCTAATTTGATATTTAGATTTGCGCTCCAAACCATGATCTGAATCTTTAAAAAGTCCTAGTTTTACTCTATTTATACACACATGCAGTGAACGCCACATGTGGAGATCATCACCAGAACCTGTATTTTACATTCTTAACTATAGTTTCTCATTTTTATTTAGATTTTTAACTTGTTCATTTTTTAGAAGTACTACAGAGGGCATCTTATTTGTTTACACTGACAGTAACCCACAAAGAAAAGGATAATTTTACTTTAATCTAGAGTTTAGAACTGAGCAAAGTGATTGACCATAATCATAAAAGAAAGGTGATGAGAGACAACCAGAATTATAAGTGCTCAACTTGCTTGTGAAGATAAACAGGAAGTAAAAATGACTGACAGGGAGTGAAGGTGACAAAGGCTTAGTTTAAAAAAAATGAAAATACCATTATTTGTTGATGGATGGATATATATCATATACATATATTTATGGTCCCAGCCTAACATTTAATATGGTCATTGCAGCACAGCACCTCAGTATTTATGATAACATAAGAGTTTTCAATCAAAACTAGCAGATACAGATCCACAGAACAGTGATAGACAGCCTTTATTCTGTATCCCTGATAACTTCTAGATGTAGAGTAGTGGCCTTGTTATCCACTGCCATGTGGACAGTTGATGGATAGATGGGTAGTTGAGTAGAAGGATGCTCTGACTGTTGACTCTTGCTGGTTATTGAAGTTCCCGGAGGAGACAGAGATGGACTTATTGTCTGTCACCACTGATGATCCTGCTCGCCATTTTCCATCATGCTCAGTGTTCAGTGCGCCTGCCACACCTGAAGTCTTCTCACCAAGCATTCCCTTCCAGCCCGATGACAGTCGCCGTGACGATCTGTCCACCTCTTCATCAGAGGACACGGACAAGGAGGAGGAATTTGACCGTGAGCGAGCGCACAGCTACTACCGCCGGCCAGTGTGAGCAACACACACAGTATATACTTTACATACACTCAGTGAAGAAAAACAAAGATGATTCCAAGGGTTAGAGAAGCGAGTCTTGGTTCAGGCTGAGATTTAAAGAATAATTTTCAACCTATTCTTTGTCTGCTGCATATGTGGTATAGTTACCACAAACAGTAATTCAGACACACTTCGTAGTGCTCAGAACTGAAATATGGTGATGCTAAACTTAGAATAAATGCTTGAAATGTGGTAATATGCAAATGTTTGGACACCTCTGGTCATATTTCATGTTTTGTTGATTTCTTAAGTGAAGTTAAATGTGAATATTGCATTATTCAGCACATTATTTTTACTCAACAAAATGACTTGTATTAGTAGTAGATGACTGTCGGGGTGGTTCTTTGAGTGTATGTAAGTGAGCCCTGGCTTTTGCTGCCATTCACATGCCACAGTTACTTCTACAGTGCCTCGCGAAAGTATTCGGCCCCCTTGAACTTTTTCACATTTTGTCACCTTACAACCACAAACTTAAATGTATTTTATTGAGATTTTAAGTGACAGACCAACACAACGTACCACATAATTGTGAAGTGGAATGAAAATGATGCATTGTTTTCAAAATTTTATTCAAATAAAAATCTTAAAAGTGTGACGTCAATAAGTATTCAGTCCCTGTACTCTGATACCTCTAAACAAAATCTGGTGCAATCAGTTACCTTCAGAAGTCTCTTAATTAGTTAAAATAGTCCAGCTGTGTGTAATTTAGTCTCAGTATAAATACACCTGTTCTGTGAAGGCCTCAGTGGTTTGTTAGAGAACACTATTGATTTGAACTGCAAACCTACCAAGACATGGCCGTCCACCTAAACTGACAGATTGAGCAAGGAGAGCACTGGTCAGAAACACAGCCAAGAGGCACATGGTCACTCTGGAGGAACTGCAGAAATCCACAGCTCAGGTAAGAGAATCTGTACACAGGGCAACTATAAGTCTGCACTCCACAAATCTGGTCTTTATGAAAGACATAAGAAGTGCTGTTTACAGTTTGACAGAAGCCATGTAAGCTTGTAAACAGCACTTCTTATGTCTTTCTGTCAACAATGGTTTTAGGTGGACGGCCATGTCTTGGTAGGTTTGCAGTTTAATTCACTAGTGTTCTCTAACAAACCACTGAGACCTTCCCAGAATAGGTGTATTATTACTGAGACTAAATTACACACAGCTGGACTATTTTAACTAATTAAGAGACTTCTGAAGGTAACTGATTGCACTGGATTTTGTTTAGAGGTATCAGAGTACAGGGGTTGAATACTTTTGAACGTCACACTTTTAAGATTTTTATTTGATTAAAATTTTTAAAACCATGTATCATTTTCATTCTACTTCACAATTATGTGGTACTTTGTGTTGGTCTGTCACTTAAAATCTCAATAAAATACATTTACATTTGTGGTTGTAAGGTGACAAAATGTGAAAAAGTTCAAGGGGGCCGAATACTTTCGCGAGGCACTGTATGTCTTTCATTGAAACATGATGAATAACAACAGTGTCAGGAGGAGTTCCTGAGGCAGCTGATTCCAGCCTTTTGGAGACTTCAATGTTCACGCTGTAGGAGTGAGAGAAGACCCATGGGGATTAAATTCCAATCCAGTCCAGCAATAAAATAAGTCTAGAGGTTTGAGACCCCAACGCTTGAGAGGAGCTGTAATTTGATCACTTTTCATGTGAGAAAAGAGTGAGCTGTCACATTTGACTTTGCTACTATTCACTCTTGGTTCGCTGTAGCACTGTGAGCTGCATCCACCTGTGGAATCACCCTGCTGGTCAGGAGGTATAAATCATGACATGATTTAACAAGGGGTGTCCAGACTTTTGCACATGACAGTGTGAAAAATGCAACTATTAGAGTACAGATCTTAGTGTGAGACTTGGGAGAAAGTCTTTACATAAATTTAATCTAATTACTCTGCTGTCTGGTTCATGGAGATGTAAAAAGCTCCATATTTACATACTAGTTAGCTTGTTTTCTCAGCTTTGTATGAACATAGGAATCACATGCTACTATACATTCAGGCTGAAAAGAAACATACATGTATTCCCTGACTGACATGTGTCTGTTTTTCAGATCATCACAGAAGAAGTCCTCCGGATTGGCCGCATTGTTTAGTGAGCGATGGCCAGCCTCAACTGCTCAGCGTGGAGCTTTGACACCACCTAGCGAGAGGAACATTGACTTTGAACTGGATGTGCGAGTGGAGATTGACAGTGGAAAGTGTGTGTTACACCCTAGCACTCAGCTCCCGGAGCATGAGGAGCTCGCAATGCGCAGGTAACGGTCCAATCCCAGTCAAACTGTGTGTGTGTGTGTGTGTGTGTGTGTTTCAATGGTCACATCTACATATGCATGACACTTCTTCTTTCATGTAGGAGTTGTGATCGGAGCTTGCGAAGTTTGGATCAGGATTCTCCTCCAAAGAGACGGAAACTACAGCCCAGTTTCACCTCCAGCTCCAACATCCTGAGTGCCAAGCGAGTGCCTTCGTCCCTGCAGAGCAAAAGCAGTGACATCGAGACCACTGTCTTCTACATCCCTGGAGTAGACGTCAAGGTCTGTATACACACGCACACACACAGTGGTACACTATACACTAGGAGTGGGCAACATGATGTTAATAATGATCATTATGATCAATATTTCTGAGAATATAATGGAAATTGTCAACAACTACAGATAATTTTTTTGCATAAATTTTACAAATGATATTTCCACAGCTGCACTACAACTCCAAGACCCTGAAGACGGATTCGCCCAATGCCTCACGAGGCTCCTCCTTACCAAGAACCCTCTCCAAAGAGTCCAAGCTGTATGGTATGAGAGACTCCCCTGGCCCTGTGCCCACAGCCCCCAGCAAGACTAACACACTCCTGTCCCCACCTCCCCCTCCTCTGCCGTCAGGTACACACTCTCTCTCTGTCTCTGTCTGTTCCTGTGTGCTTGTGCCTGGCAGGCCAGCTGCATGCTCCCAGCCCAGCCTGAGCCTCCGGAGCATGGCCAACCCCACAGCACTCGGCTGCACCCTACAGCTCCTGCATTAGCACAGCACTCTTCTCACTGCTGCTTTCAGTGCTCAACCTACGACTCTCTTTCTTTCTATGTGTATATCTTAACATGGCCATGACTGTCAGAAATCCTCCCAGACATTTTGTTTGCATGGCACACTAAAATAAATAAATCACACAATGTTGCGCTCAGATAATCCTAAGGAGTAGGCTTGTCACTGTTAAAAATAAATATTAACCAAGTATTTGAGCGGATCAGAATTATATGAATTGGGTGATTTTTAATTGGTATTAAGGCAAGTAAATATAAATATCACAGCAGAAAACACATTTGTTGAGACAGTGTGGGTCTTTCAACTTGTGACTTGTTTCTGTTGCAGATTTAGAAGACAGTGATGTTTTATGCTGAGTAATGTTTTTGGGTTTGAGCTGAAACTATTTCAGTATAAATAACTAAATTGTTTTATATGTCAGTTAATCATTAAATGTCATGATTGTGACGAGCTTTATACATCAAGTAGACTTTCCAGCAGTAATTATGTAAGACATGAAGCATCACTAGTTCTGCATCCCACTTGGTGCATGCTTGCTTTGAGACACTTGGCTGCTGTTGTTTTTCTGCATAGCTTGGCCTGCATAGAGAACACTATTAGTATATATTTAATGATTTATATTCATGAAAAATGATTTATATTAGTATTTGTGTGACTTAGTGACCAAACATGTTTTTGCAGCAACAGGTTCTCTTTGTGAGCTGCTTTTCTCATGACATCATTATGAGAAGGTAACTGTTGTTTGTGTGTAGCTAAAGGCAAGGCGAGTGTGGGTGTGAAGACTGCTAAGCTGTATGCGTGGGTGGCCCTGCAGACACTTCCAGAGGAAATGGTGATTAGCCCTTGCTTGTTGGACTTTCTTGAGAAAGCTTTGGAGACCATCCCTATTACACCAGTGGACAGGAACTATACAGGTGTGTGAACTCTAAGTCTTGTATTTCAGTCTTGTAATCTGTACATGGTCTCATTTATTTTGTGTGTGTGTGTGTGTGTGTGCGTGCATGCTGTCATTTGTAGCAATGAGTGCTCCTGAAGAGGACGTTGGCCATTTTGACTCTGTGGATCCTCTGGAAGAGTCTCAGGTCTCTCTGGTGTCAGCCTCTGCCTCTCCATACTCTTCCTTCCCAGTGGATGTTGTGGTTTATGTCAGAGTACAGGTATTATTTTTTACATAGAGAAAATGATTTTGTATCAATAGTGAAGAACTAAAACGTATTTCCTTCAGAGTACAAATATATCAGTTAGACTCTTGCAGTGGTCATATCAGGATTTTTTACAGTTAGTTTGTGCTGTTTTTCAGCCGTCGCAGATTCGCTTCAGCTGTCTGCCCATGTCCCGTGTGGAGTGCATGCTGAAGCTTCCCTCTCTGGACCTTGTCTTCTCCTCCAATAGGGGCGAGCTGGAACCCCCCAGCTCCATCCATCCATCCGAAACCCAGCACACGCCCTCCTCCACACCACCTCCTGTACACAATGCCCACAGAGTGCCTGGCAGCAAAGGTAGGATCTTAATTCTCTCATGAGTAGTCAGAATAAAAATGTCAATACTTGACAAAATAAAGGGATTTAAAAAAAAAAAAAGGTAGGAAATGTTCATTCAGGGGTGCAGCTGAGATCTGTTGCATTTGAGTCATGACATGATTGACATAGTCATGTCTTAACACTTCATCCATTTCTCTTTTCTAATGGTTAGGCTGTTATTCTGCTTTTTGGGTTGTAGGGCACTGGAAGAGAAATCATGTAGTTTTCTTGACTTCTATTCTAAGCACCCAGCTGTGGATTTAATGTACATTTAATTGAATATTTAACTTAATTCTTACTTAATTATACTTAATAGTTTATGTATTTTATACTTTAATACTATAATACTTTGATGTTATAAAGCTGTTCATTGATATCTTTCACTAGGTCCACCTCTGGGTTTGGGCAGTCCGCTGGGACGAACTCGACACAGCAGCAGTCAGTCAGATTTATCAGGCCCATCAACCAACTCTTCAGGACTGAGCTTCACAGCATGCATGTCAGATTTTTCACTCTACGTCTTTCATCCCTACGGGGCTGGTAAACAGAAGTCTGCAGTGACTGGCCTCCCACCTGGTCCAGGACCACTGGGTAAGAACTAAACACAGAATAAATGTTTATTGAAACTGTATCTTATAAAGCTTCTACTTTTGTGGACCTGCTCTGTTCTTTCTTCACTCTGTGCTCTTGTTTTAAAGCTGATGAATGCTTGTGTTTCAGGGGCGGTAGAGGAAGAGAGCACCTCGGTTACAGGCAGGAAGGACTCTCTCTCCATTAACCTGGAATTTGTAAAAGTCAGTCTGTCCAGGATGAGGCGCACAGGCTGTCCTGCCTTTATCGACACTTTAATTGCAAGCAAAGGCGGCAAAATGGACACCACGCTCATTAATATTTCAGGTACATTTGAAATAATCTAGTCCTGTATTTGTGAATATTATTCATGCTTATCAGCTTTCTCTTTGGGTGTAAAGATCTCGACAGTTTGCTTATGATTCTTTAGGAAGTACTACTACTACTACTACTACTACTACTTTATTTATAAAGCACCTTAAACAACAGCAGCTGCAACAAAGTGCTGTACATATATAAATCAAATAAACCAGTACACCTCAACATAACAAATAAAACACAAACAAAAATAAAAGCAAAGTCTCAGCATGTATTAAAAGCCAAAGAATAAAAATATGTTTTAAGAAGGGTTTTAAAAGTAGACAATAAAGGAGCATGTCTAATATGTGATGGCAGATCATTCCATAATTTGGGAGCAGCAACACTAAAAGCTCTATCTCCCCTGAGCTTCAATTTTGACCTCGGTACCTCGCAGGAACAGCTGATCAGCTGACCTGAGGGAGCGGGCTGGAAGGTATGGGTTTAACAGCTCAGAGAGATAAGATGGAGCAACACCATGTAAGCATTTAAAAACAAGTAAGAGGATCTTAAATTGAATTCTAAAATGCACTGGCAACCAGTGTAGTGATGCCAGGATAGGGGTGATGTGCTCCCTCCTCCTGGCTCCAATGAGAAGCCTAGCAGCAGCATTCTG
>BRDA01000279.1:29401-61221 GCA_036984385.1 Crenuchus spilurus | reverse complement strand
GTTCATGGGGAGTCTCCATGTCAATCCATTCCACTTTTTAACCCAAAGATATAACAGGGAACTACTAAGATTGTTTCCCTCACATTTCAAATAAAACAATTAAAATATATATTTTTTAATAAAAATAAATAAGTGTATTGGCAGTGTATTGGACATTGGGCTGAACTTTAAGGGTGGGTCTCTTATATATATATATATATATATATATACATACAGATAAGTGTCTTGTTTTATTGTCTTATTTTTTATTTACAGTGATTTATACTCTCTCATCCCCCAAAAAGTAGTTCTCCCCATTGCACATGCTTTATTCTACTCTGGAAAGGTTCCAAATAATTTAAACATATTTACAAATTATGTAAATATACATACACTCCTCACAAAAGATTCTGCATATGAAAATCTCACAGTGTAGGCCACTCTACCTAACCAGGATATATTAAAAGAACAGTACCAGGTTTTGAGCTGAACCAAAGTCCTCTGTCTGAATAACATCTCCAATACAGAACTGCTCCCTATGTTTCTCCAGAAAGCAGGATGATCTAAAAGCCATATTACACGTGGGACACACGAATGAATCCATTGCGACAAGAAAACTCAGTTAAGACTTTGAGTGCAGTCAATCCAGCCAGCTTGTGTGTTGAGCTGCTCTTGACAACCGCTGTGCAGAACAAACTCACAACAGCGTCATCTGGTGGACACGTGTATGTAGTGTTTTGCATGACATTTTTTCACATTTCTGTTAAAGTAAAATTCTGTTTGCATCACCACTTTAAAATGTCCAATCGCCATGTACTCACTTGTCAGCCAGTGCATGCAGAACATTTCTGTACATGTTTTGGTCACTGGCAGTTAAAAACCCACAGTGTACGCTAATGGCAGACGTACATCGTTTATAAGAGCTCGTTGAGATTAACAACACTTAGACGGTATTCATTATCGAGCTATTTATTGATTAAATGTCATTTAGAGGATTAAGTAAAAGGCAAATTCCGTGTCACAGAAGTTGCTTGATTTGAAAACGCTGTCCTATTTATTTGTCTTTGTTGAATGGCGGAGGAATACGCTCGTTGTTTTGATGGAGCTGTAACCCAGTTTGCAGTCTTTTCTCCCTTCAGCTCTGTTATGAAGCGAACAGACGGACGGCCGCGTCGACAAACCACAGCCTGCGGCCTGGAATCTAAACGTCAACGAGCGAGTGACGAGCCCATCCGACCAATAGGATTTGATGACCGTTTTGCATAATTTATACTTGACGTCGAGTGTAATCCAATGACTGAGAAGCATACGCGCGTAGGCTTGCGTTTGCCCCAATACGAAGGCGTGGGCGGGATTAAGGGTGGAAACGTATCGCGTTGCGTGCGTTAATGTTAGGTTGTCCGTATGAGAAAAGGCCGCCGTCGTCTGCTGCTGTAATTTGGCTACAGAGGGAAAGAAAATAGTGTTCAAAAAACGATTTTTACACACTCGAGGATAGAGATAAAAGCCAGGTTCTGTTGTGGGGTGTGTGTGCGTTTTCTCACATTTGCATAAAGTGGGTGGCTCGTTGTTAAGGTGAGTTTTATCCCCCTTGAAAAATAGCAGAAAATATAAAGTGATTGGCAAACACGTCTCTAACCTGTTTATTTTTCTGTCAAACAAAGTGGCGAAGCCTGCGAGCTTAAGTTAGCGGTTTTTCCAGCTTCGCCAATCGCACACATACACACATCCTCCGTCGCTAAATCCAGCACAGCTCCCTCTTTTCCTCATTTAGGAAAACAGTGAACGTTGTTGTGTTTTTAGTCGTGGCCGGTTCCTGCTGCATTCATGCTCCGGGTTTGTTCTCGTTTGTAACCGCTAGCATCAGGTCGGACGGCGCTTTCATGCAGCCATCCAGCATTTCCACCAGTCAGTGTGCTTGAGGTAAGTGTTGGACACACAAATCCTAATTAAAATGTCCTTTTAACTCTTTTAGCCACTGCTTAGCTTCTGCTAACGTTGCTTCGCAATGGCTTGGCCTGTTTTTTCTATGCATGGGTGCCTTTTCTGCTGCTCCGTGTGGACCAGTTGATCTGTTTGGTTTTGCTGTCTAATCGGTTGTGAAAGTTTGAGGTTTTTTCATCTTTGGCTGAATAGTTACATGATCACTACTTACAGTCAATTAGACTTGTGCTGCCTGGTTAATACACACCTCAGTCTACCCGCAGGACCTTACAGTAAATGACATAAAGCGTGATGTTAGTCATTTTAACAATACCTTCACCAAAGCTTCCCACACACTTCACTCAACATAGGAGATTAAACAGGCAAAGACGAGCTACCAGCTCCACGGACTTTAGTCCTCAAACACTTGTTAATTACAGGGTTTTAATGCTGAAATTTGGCTACCCACACCGACGTGTTGTGCTTTCCACCTGGCTGTGTCCGAAATGTAACACAAGCTGCCTTCTCAGGCTAACTTCTGATGTCCTAATCTAATGTTGACACAAAAAGCAGCTCTCAAAACTCATGTCCGTTTTTGAAGCGTTATCAGCAAACTCTCTTTATTTTGTCACTGTATTGGTGTCTTAAACGGTTTCAAGTGCCTTTCTCTCTGAAGGCATCTACTTTTAAATTTGGGACACAGCCGAAGTAAACGCTCTGCCAGCTACTTAAGCAGTAGTTTGTTCTCTGCAGTGTTTTAGCTTCAAAATTCTAAAAAGATGGAGAAAAAGAACATTTTGAAGGCTGCTCCTTTATTTTCTCTTATATCCACTCATTTTTTCCATCTATTTTGTCTCCAGTGATGTTTTTGCCGGTCATTTGGAAGGCATTCTTTCTTCATTGTGGCTCGTTTCCGCTATGATAAATAAGCTTATGGCAGCAAGGCCCTCTCTGGGAATTGGCCATTTTGTAAAGCTAACGCAACGGCCCTGGATTCCTAATGTTTACTTCCACTTCCTCATGTTCACAATCGCCGTTTACCGGGCTGAGTTCAGAGGACATCACTGTCACTAGCAGCCTCCAGCCAGAACAGTCAGATCTCAGCTCAACAGCATGCTGCCTCTCCTCCTTGAGTGGAACCAATTTTCAAATTAAAACGGGGAACTCTGTGAAATGGAAAAGAAAAGGCTTGCATGCCTACTTTCTCTCTTTCCATGAATCAAATATTGCACTTTTGGCTTGCGTTATCTGTAATCTGCTCTGCGGTCAAATCCGTGCCCCCAAGAAACCAAACTTTTCATTCAGTCACTGCTGTGCAGCTTCATTAGTTCACTCTGAACTTTTTACCAGCCCTTTTATTTCTTTAGATATTATTTCTAAGAAATGTGGCTTTGCTGCAGATAGCCCAGCTTAAAGCCTGCCTACCAATTGACTAAAATCATAGACCGGTTGATCCAGGGCCTGTTATTTAAGATGGTTTGTCGCTTTTAGAACTGGGCAGTATGATTATGTATCGTGATAAAGTACATCACAGTGCATCTCTAAGCATATTGTGAATATCAGTACTTAAAATGCTTTCAAATGGCATATGATTTTTTTTATTTTAATTTTATTTATTTAGTGCGGCACAGCATGTAAAATGTTGAGTACATATATTTGTATCTATATGAGGGTGAGTTAAAAGTGATCTGCCCTTTAGTTACAGTAAAACATCTGTTGGTCACAATGTTTTATCAGCGCTTTCTGTATTAGGTCACTGTCTCCACAGTAACTGTTGTGCAGGTTTGAACGTTATGTGAGTTCACATTTGATTTACACAGTTCAACAACCAACAGTGATGGTTACAGTGAAATGCTCACTCAAGAGCTGAAACCTACAATTCTAACAAAACGCAGAGGACTGCTATCCAAGAGTGTTGTTGACAATACATGTCCACACACTGCTGTCCATACTGTTGACACTCTCTGAAAGCTGTTGATGTGTTATAGCATCCTCCCTATAGTACTGATCTTGTCCATCAGACTGTCACCTGTCTGGTCTCCTGAAAGAAGCCACAAGAGGATTGAGATTCATGTTTGATGAGGTGAAAACAGCTGTGGACTCAGCCAAAAAATATTTTTAATGATGAAAATGAAAGCTGATTAAAATAAATTCTGCAAGAGTGCAGCTCATTTTTGACTCCCCTTTGTTGATGGATTTTAAAGTATTTTTAAAACTTGGCTTATGTCAGAAATAGTTTAATGGCTTTTAAATGTAACAAATTTTACAGTATTTTTTGCGATATTGTCCACCTCTAGGTTCCCTCGTTGTCATAGTGAGTGAAAATGGCCTTAAATTACACTACTAACTCTCTCTCTGTATGTGTCTTGCAATCCATGTGAATCTAGCAGGGATATCCATGGCATCTAATTTGGAGGGGTGTACCTTGGGGTGTGGGAACAGTATGGAGGTTCTTCTCTAATCCTTTCTGAGCCTGTGTTTTGCACGGTCTGTCATCAGACTTTTTGATTTCTGTTTTTCTTCACTCAGGTAACCCCTCGCCCTCCCCCTTCCCCATTCCATCTCCTAAGGGCCTCTTCCCGCCCCTACCCCCCCACTAACGCTCCCTCAGAACCCTATCCCAGTGACCCTCTTCCTAAAGCCATATTAGGAAAGCGGGTTTCTCACCCCGTTTTCCAAGCCTCCCTTTTCGTCTGTAACCTACCTGCCCAGGAGGGGGCTGACTGACCGCTCGTCTGAAACCCGACGATGTCCTCCATCTTGCCGTTCACCCCTCCGGTGGTGAAGCGCCTGCTTGGCTGGAAGAAGTCTGCCAGTGGTTCGGGTGGAGCGGGCGGGGGCGGAGAGCAGAATGGTCAGGAGGAGAAATGGTGCGAGAAGGCTGTTAAGAGCTTGGTGAAGAAGCTGAAGAAAACTGGCCAGCTGGATGAGTTGGAGAAGGCCATCACCACACAGAACTGCAACACCAAGTGTGTGACAATCCCCAGGTATGCTGATGCCAACGAGAATGCCGTCTCCGCCATAAACACAAACGCACCACCTCATGCTACAAACATTGCTTTTCCCTCTTGCTATCATGCAGTTTGTTTACCCATAGCTGTCAAAACATTGTTCCAGTGTGCTTTGAAAATAGCTAAATAGAATGAGCATAGTAATGTATTACAGCCTTACTTTTTAACTGAATGGTGAGGGTGCACCTGTCACATTAGCATTGCTTTATTTGATTTCTTTCAATTATGTCTGTGCTGAATTCACACACTGTTTAGTTCAAGTCTGTCAGTTTGACTTTCCTTCTTGTTTACTTGTACCTTTACCATTTCACCTCATCTGCACCCTGAGGCCTAGTCATCATGTCAGGCTTTAGCAACCTTCTTGCTTATACATAATTGATACTAGCCTATCTGGAAAGAGGGTAGACTGTAAATATTAGAGCTTCTTAGACTCAACAAATTGAAACCTTGTAACTTCACAGTGCTTTATCATCAGAAACCTTTATCGTCAAGACTTGTCAGCCAATTAAAATGTTTTGGGGGTTAATAACATCACCTATCATAGAGCAATAATCTCTACCTTCTTACAACTTTTAGGGCTTTTTCCCCTTAGTTAAGTCAGCTCTCCAGTTAGCCAGTGGTTATTTTAGATTTTGTATTCTTAGATTTATTTGTGAACAAACATGCAAGTCCTCAGCTCCTCAAAATCTGAATCATCACCTTTATAATAATAATAATATTTATAATATAAATTTAATAATTGTATAATACTTTATTATAATAATAAAAAAAATCTAAAATATGACTTTGGGTTCTCCAGGTTTTCTCAGGTCCCTACTTTTAAGGCTTTAGATACACTAATACAACTAAATGGGCTCATTGGGGTGTTTTATGTGTCAAGGGAATTTGCATGTTCATGCTTTCTTCCCTTGAGAGTCTGTCTAGAGAGATTTCACAGGGTGGGAAAGTTTTCTGCCTGTGTGAGGTTTTTTTGTGTGAGGTCTAATCAGCACACTAACCTTGGAGATTGGTGGGAATGGCTGTAGACATTGTCTATGCTAGTTCTCATGTTTTGTAATGGCTATCTCAAATGCCTCCTAACACAGTCTGCCTCCTTATTCTGATTTTTTTTGTTTTGCACATGCATATGGTACTTGGAACGTGAGGGCTTAATTGCGTAACTGAAGATTAACAATTTTTCAGTAGAATTTAGGAGAGGACACTTGTTAACTACATTTGGAGGCTTATTGTTTTAGAATGAGATGATGATTTAATACACATGTATTTGTTCTTTGGAAAACAGTATAGACATCTCAGAAGAGTCATTAGTGGGCTGATGTGTTTCTGCTGTAGATCTGTTTCATTTTTTGCTGGATGAATGTGCCTACTGTTTCTTACCACACTGTTAGCCAGACTTGAGGGTTTTGAAATAAGCGCTTGTGCCTGATTAGCTTGATTAATGGACTTGGGTGTATTGTGTGCTCCAGACTGATTCATAAATGCATGTAAATCCAGATGTATTACAAATGCATGTGATCTTGATTGACCATCCTTGACCAAAGTCTTGCTTTGTAAATTGTGGTGGCAGATTAACTGTAGTTTGTGCGCCTGTGAATATAAGAAGCTACTTTATTGACGTTTGTTTCTTATTGGGGTAATTGGCCTGAAAAAACTTAGCTGCAGCTACTTCCCATGCTTCATTAGTCAGTTGGTACTGACTTCATTAGTGAGCTTTTGCTCACACTTGCGTTGCTGGATGCTGGTGTTGAATCACAGTAGTGTGTGCTTATTCACGATTTTTGTTTGTCCTGTTTCAAGGAAAACAAACCCTTATCTATGCTAAAGTGACTTCCGGTTGAAGCTCCTGGCAGCCCTCACTTCTTTGAGAAGAAGCACTGATAGTATATCTGCAGACATGCCTTCAGCTAGTGTAGGGATGCAAAGGCCGCCTTTCTTCCATGAGCTCCTTTAGCGAGAGCGATGGGATTGCATTTCTAAAGCTTATTGATTGTAACATTAGCACTCTGTTGTCTGGCTGCCTCTGTGTAGCGGTATTAAGACCCAGTTTTCATCCGCTTCGATAAATTTGCTGAGAAAGGAGACTGTACATCCTCATATAATTCTATCAGTTACTGATGAAGAAGGGCATAATGGTCTTCAGGTCAGTATTTACGTAGCACAGATAACATTATCTTCTAAGCAGACAGGATATCACATCAGGGAAGCAATGATGACAAAAAGCAGAATACGGACACAGGCTAAAGGAAATAGATTTTTAAAATAAGATGTGCTGTTATACAGTTAGGTCAGTAATTTTATTTAGATTTAAGAATTAATGTATTTTAAATTTAACTTGAATTGATGTTGAGCTCTTGATCTTAAATGTAATTGTTGGTGAAGCCATAAGCTAAATTTATGTGAAGAGCCCCCCCCCAAAAAAATAAAAAAATAAAATAAAATAAATAAATAAAATTAAAAATAAATAAATAAATTCTACTTGGCTAATGATGTTACTTCAAAGTAAAACCTTTTTATAGTTTAGCTATTCAGACTGATTCCCATAAAGGAAAAGGGCTTTTCCATTTTAAACTATTTTTTGAAGCAATATGAAGTACCCCACAGTGATACATTGCAGTTAAATGTAGAGCTGACAATATTTATAGTTGTAATAAATTACATCACAATGTTACAAAATGCTTTTATGTGTCTTGTGGATATTGTCAGTACTTGGAACACTTCAAAATGTCAATTTTGATTAAAATGGTATAGTCAGTCATGTTTATTTAGATTAAGTGCAGCACGACTTGTAAAAATTTTAATACTGATCACTGAATTTACAGAAATAAATATTTAATTAAAAAAATTTTTTGGTCCAGATTTCATAAACAATAAATATTGTGGCAAAATTTGTATCAAACTTCCTGAAGTAATGCAATATGACATTTTTTAAATATCTCCCACCTCTAGTTACCATATACCATACCAATACCATAATGCAAAATAAAAAGTTAAAATAAACAAACAAACTGTGCGGCAGCTATAAAGCAGTAACGTAGTATATCGTCATAGATGATATGTGGCCTAACCCTAGTTGTCAAAGCTTTATTTGTTAACTTTTAGCCCCCAAACTCCCTTTGTTATTTAACATGGAACAAAGAATTCTATACATTAGAGACCCTCACTGAAATGATAGGTTTACACCTGCCTCTTACAGGATTATGAAAATGACAACTTGGCATATGTTCAGAGAACGCAACCTGAGGAGACTTATCAGGCAGCGTTGCAGATTTTCAGCCATCATAACCCAAGATTATAGGTTGAGGACATATGGTTCTCTCTGATGGAGTGGGCCTCCCCACTGTTTGAAATTTTTCTGGGATCAGTTTTGAGATTTGGCACAGTTAGAGACTTGGATGGAGAAGGGGGATGCTAGCAGAATGTTTCTACTTAAGATAACTTGAAGTCTTTTTTGTAGATATCCTATCAAGAGAGGAGCTGTTGATTAAAATACAACTTCTTAAGGTTTTATCCTGCTTGTGATGTGTGTAGAGAAGGGCTTTGGTCTCTGGAGACAATGGACTGCTAGCAGATGGGTTCTCAGTGGTGAGTAGGGTTGGGGTCTATTGCACTCCAGGGATCTGGGGTTAATACCCCCAAAAAGTGTGTCACCAGTCTGGAAATCGGATGCTCACTGACACTGGTTTGTAAAGCAGGCTTAACTGCTGAGTATGCAGTTAAAGGCTGTTTAGCCAGGAATTAGACTCTGTAGCAGTTGGTAAAGTGATGGCATAGCATACTAAGTTTTGTTTAACTTGGGTGAAGTAATTGAGATGCTTTCCTGTAAACAATCAATTAAGGCTTTATATACTTTTCCTGTAGATAGTCTGGTCCATAGCAGGACGGGTAGTGATGCAGTGATATTGGCTGTACAGTTTTTAAATGACTGTGTATATGAAATAAATTTGTAATTGTCATCATGATGGACATTGTTCATTAAATGGGAATAATGGAATGAGCGTGGTTGATTTAACATCCATTCATATCGAATAATGATTTGGCAGCTGGTCTTTAGGTTTAGAACAGTAGTTATTTCTGGCCTTGTGTTCTGCTGAACGTGTGTGTGTGTGTTTGGGGAGTTGTTGAGAAATCTTCCAACTACTAATGTGATGAAACCCAAGCCCCCTTCCCCTAACACGGCTCACTTCAGTTACTGTGAACATGCAGAGTTTCACTTCTTTACTGACCTTTATTTTTGATTTTGCCATTTGCCTCATTTTCCCATCGCCATGCAAATTCCTGCAGCATAACACCTTGATTATTGAGCATACAAAATGGAAAATTTAGTGTTATGATTGGGGGAAAAACAGAAAAAAAGACTATTTTGTAGAGAATGTCATTGAAAAGAACTGATTTTAGTCTTCTATAAAGCATGTTGTTTGCTACTAATATCTGCTTTTGCTCTTAACATGCTCTTCAATTAGTGCTTAAAAGTGGACAAGATGTGGTCACATTTACATTCTAAAATTAATTGACCATAAGAATGATCAGTTTATCCAGCCTTTGCCTGGTAGATCATCAAAAGTTAATATTGTGAAGGAAAGGGACACATTATACCTCAAGCATCGCATCATTCAATATCTCAGGTAACAACATTGCATGAGCATCGTCCTCATTACCCTTTAACTGCCAATTGTACGAGATTTAAAAGTCTCAGTTAAGGAGTGTGACCAAATAATGCTTATTCACTTGAACTCTCCTTTGATGAATACCTACTCTATGGCCTTTGGCATCAAGGTGATGAGACACATTCTCTACTATATGCTTAGTCAGCATCACTGGCTGCCCGTCTACCTCCACATTAGGGCTCAAATATAATGAAAGAAAGCAGGAAACATTTATTAATTGAGACATATCCTGGGTCTAATTGCAAACATAGATACTAAGAGGGCAGTGCTGAGCACCGTTTCAGCTCAAGCTGGCTGGGTCTTCATTTGAAAGCCCTTTTCTGTTTGATAGCACAGCAGTTGAAGCCAGTGTTAATGTGAAACTAATTTTAAACACAATTTAACTATTTACTCTTTCAGGTGAAACATAAAAGCCCTAATACATGGTCATTATGCAAACTAATATGCTATGTTTTAAATTTAAAAATTCTTACCCAGTAAGAGTTACTGAAATTATGCTCATGTCAGTGTTTTTGCTAGTGCATAGCTGGATTTACACTTTTATCAGCCATGATTTTCCAAAAAGGAACAGTATGTTGCCATAGTAGCATAGCTCTCTGTCCCTGTATTTGATGTTTTGTCTTCAGAAAGGAACAGAATTGGATTTGCCAAAAGGACCATTGCTAAAAAAAAAAGAGAAAAAAGTCTGCTGTTAGTACTAACACTAAAAGAATTCCACTTTTACAGTGCCACATCAAAAAATTTGAATTTTGTGAAAAGTTCATTCTTGTTTGGAATTTGCCTCAAAAAGGTCAAATATTCACTATGTACAGTTACTTTTCAAGCCATTTTTATTTAATGGCTTTGATTTATTTTTGACTATTAATCAGATTTGGCTTCCAGCTCAATGAAAGTCATAGATGTAGAATCTCAAATTCTAAAATTTTATTTGAAGTTTTAAGTTTTACCTGCAGTCAATATAAAATGCTAGTGCATCTCCAAAGTTTTGAATATTGTGAAAAATGTTCATAATTAAATTAAAAAAGGTAACCTGTCACACACATTACAGTTAGTAATTTACTCCAAATAAGATTTTAATTTGAGATTCTGTATTTCTGATTTTCCTGAACTATAAATCATACTGATCAAGATTAAAACAAAAAAAAAAACTTAAAATATCACTTATTTGTACTGAATAAACAAAAAAATACAATTTACCATTTTTAATTAAATTAGGAACACAAATGAACTTTTTTTTACAATGTTAAATTTTGAGATACAATACATGCTCAAAATAGTCAATTAAGGAAGTACAGGAGTTCTTCTAATGTCTCATATTTTGAATTTTTAATTCTATATTTCTTTCAAGTGTTGCCCAGGGTTTGTGTGTTTAACTGACTGTTAATATTTGAATGAAATGTGGTATTTCCTAGAACTAGATCATGTTTTCAGCTCATGTATGTCCTGTACTGCATGTTTAAATGTTAAACTGTCTAATCATAAAGTCATTATGAAGACAGCCTATTAACGTTCCCTCAACTCACTTTAATGCCATTATAACATAGTGTGAGTTTAACTGTAATACAGTGTAATTCTAAAAGAACATTTGTCAGTTTGTCTTGTTTTTTTCTTCATCTCACTGTTGTATGTGGTTTGTCCATTTGAGTGGCTTCTTTTATTTGAGGTGGACTGCGTTACATCCTAGACTCAAAGCAGAACATCTCCAATAAAAGAATTAACACATTTTATATCCCACCATGGTACGTCATCTTGGTATTTTTGAATGATTCATGCCCCATGTTTATCATTTTTTGTTTGTTTGTGTTTTTTGTTTGTTTTTTTTGTTTTTGTTTTTTTACTTTTCTGTGCACAGCAATTGCTCTGAAATTTGGGGACTGAGTACACCAAATACGATAGAACAGTGGGATACCTCAGGCCTATACAGCTACCCTGACCAAACCAGGTGACTATCCTCTCCTGTCATTGTGCTGCACTCACCCGTGCCGTGGGATCCTTCTCCACGCGGGTTCGGAGAGAGAGCGCAGATGCCTTCCTGTTCTCCTCCTCCAGGGGCTGTGTATTTTCACTTTAACTTTTCCGGCCATTCTCAGTGCTTTTAGTCTAATTGAAGGATTAACATTTTTGGAGATATTTAAAATGCTAAGTTAGTATTGGCAGAATTAAACTTGTGCAGTTTATTGTTCAGCACGTTTTTCTCATAATTCATACACTCCCATCCTCTTAGGCAAAAGCTTTTAACAGAGTAGTTATTTTTGTAGTAATATTATCATTAATAATTATTATAAATGGTTTGTTTTGTTTTGGTTCTTTACGATGGGTCAGTTTTAAGTCTAAACCAGCTCTCTTCCCTCTCTCCATTCATGTTCTCCTTCCTCTGACCATTTGGCACGTTCCCTCTCCTTCGTTCTCTTTCTTTCTCTCCTGTATTTTTCTCTCTGTCTCTCTCTGTCTTCGTCTCTCTCCCTGTCCTCTCCTGGGTGTGTTTGGGTTAGATCCCTGGACGGACGTCTGCAGGTATCTCATCGTAAAGGTCTGCCTCATGTCATCTACTGTCGTCTATGGCGATGGCCGGACTTGCACAGCCACCACGAGCTGCGCGCCATCGACACCTGCGAGTACGCCTTCAACCTCAAGAAGGACGAGGTGTGCGTCAACCCCTACCACTATCAGCGGGTGGAGACACCAGGTGCAGAGAAACATGATTTATTATGTTAAATAGTTTCTTACAGCAGTTGTTTGAATTTGGAAGTGAAAGTGGAGTGTTGTGATGGTGTTTGCACTTCACATAATAAAAGCAAAGTATATTTAGTTATTTATTTCTTTTTTGAAAACGATATCTTGTGAATATAAATGGCCATATGTATGATCTTATGAACTTGGGTATAATGTCCGGGCCGCCCATACATTTTCATTTCTGTAGTCAAACTTTCCAGATGTCTGAACAACCTCTGGACCAAAACTATTTAAACAGTAGTTTAGGAAAATCTCTCTAAATCAGCATTTTATACCAAGGAAGATACTTTGATGAACATGAAGCTAAGTGCTGCAAAATATACTCAACGTGTTAGAAAATGGTGATTGTTTTTTTCCCCCTATATATGTATATAAAGAAATTGTGTAGTGTATCTTTTGCTTTCTAAGAATGCAGCCCTGTTACTTTAATGATTTCTCTAGCTGTTTCCTAACATGTTGGGTTTTGAATGCTTGCTCCTGTAGTCCTTCCTCCTGTCCTTGTGCCAAGACACACGGAGATTCTGACTGAACTGCCTCCTCTGGATGACTACACCCATAACATACCTGAAAACACCAACTTCCCTGCTGGGATCGAACCCCCCAACAACTACATACCAGGTACAAATGCAAAACCCATTATAACCTGCATTATACGTCTTATCTGCTGGTGAAAACATTTAAAGCTTTTGTCTTTATTGTGTAAAAAAAGTCAAATGTTTTATGATGGCTGACTTAAAATGAGTTGCAGCATAAACAAGCTGCAATGTGTACATTGAACTGGAAAGTTTTGGTGGCATTAAGCTTGGGTTTCCTGTCTGTCCACAGAGACTCCTCCACCAGGCTACATTAGTGAGGATGGAGAAACCAGTGACCAGCAATTGAATCAAAGTATGGACACAGGTACATTCCCACAGTGGGCAGCACTACATGGGAATGGCAGTTTGTGTGCTTGTGTGTGTGTGTGTGTGTGTGTGTGTGTGTGTGTGTGTTTTAGTCAGTAAAGCACTTCATGCTCTTACTGCAATAGTCTTACTCTGCCTTCTTCTGAACATGTTTAATATTTATTTGAATACTTAAAAATAAACATTTGAGTCCATTAAAGGCAATTAAGATTGAAAGTAGAAAGGAAGAGTGCTTATTTTTATCCGTCTGGTTCTTTGGTGTGTAGATACAGTTTGTCTTGGAATGTGTTGAGGTGTTAAAAATACATTTTCTGTTTTCTTGGCCAGGCTCTCCCGCAGAACTGTCGCCGAGCACGCTCTCGCCCGTCAATCATGGCATGGGTAAGGGCAACCTGTTACATCATCAACTCCCTGAACCCACACCGCTTTACCAGCCATTTTCTCAGTGCAGTGCTTTCACAGCCATCATTATAAAATACAACATGATGAAATATCAGTTTGCAGGTTAGAGAACTCGTTATTCTAATACATTTTTTAAATATTTATTTTTATATTTTGTATATCTTCATTGTAGACCTGCAGCCAGTGACCTATTCGGAGCCAGCCTTCTGGTGTTCCATAGCTTACTATGAGTTGAACCAAAGGGTTGGAGAGACCTTCCATGCATCGCAGCCCTCGCTCACTGTGGATGGCTTCACAGACCCCTCCAACTCTGAGCGCTTCTGCTTGGGATTGCTCTCCAATGTCAATCGCAACGCCACTGTGGAGATGACCCGAAGACACATAGGTATGCAGTAAGGCCTGACCCATATTTGATGTATTAAAAAATGTATGCAATTTTGCATTTTTTTTTTTTTTACTCTCAGTGGCTGAAAAAAATATGGAAATGTTTCAATCCTGAAATCTGGCAACCAATTCAATACTCTGAACTTTCAATACTTGCTGATACAAATAAGTTGCAAGTATTCAACATTCTTGTTGACATGATTATTATTAAAAAGTACAAATAAATAAATAAATAAATAAATATACACACAATATATATACATACAGACATACATACATACATGCATGGGTTAGACAATGAAACTGAAACTCCTGGTTTTAGACCACAATAATTTATTAGTATGGTGTAGGGCCTCCTTTTGTGGCCAATACAGCGTCAGTTCATCTTGGGAATGACATACACAAGTCCTGCACAGTGGTCAGAGGGATTTTAAGTCATGCTTCTTGCAGGATAGTGGCCAGGTCACTACGTGATGCTGGTGGAAGAGACTTGCTCCTCCAAAACACCCCAAAGTGGCTCAATAATATTTAGACACAAAGACTTGCTGTCTTGGTCACAGATGCGCCAGCAAGACGTGCACCAACAATTTGTCCTCTTTTGAACTCTGGTATGTCACCATAATGTTGTGTGCATTGTAATATACTATATAACTGTGCTCTTACCTGCTAACTGAACCTTCACACTCTGCTCTTACTGGTGCAATGTGACATTAATGAAGATTGGCCACCAGACTGGTCCAATTTAGCCATGAAACCTCCCACACTAACATGACAGGTGTTTGTTTCATTGTCTAACCCCTGTATATATATATTTAAATAGTTGTTGGTTAAACTAAAAATGCAGTAATGTGTCTGTTCTTTCTTATAAACTTTTGGTGTTACACAGTAAGTGTTTAGTTTAAAGCCAGAGTATTGATTTGATATTGACCATCGTGATGCTACACTTGGTATCAGAGTCAAAATTCTGCTCTTTTGACAAACCTAGTTAAATAAGGCATCCTTTAACAAATTTGTACTGTCAAAAAAGTGTTTAAAGTACACCGCTATAAATTCTACAAATGTGTCTTTCTTATTTGGCATTTAAACATTTCTAGCCATAATAAATTTGCAGAACACTAATATATGCTGATTTTTGGGCCGTACTAAGACATTTTGGGCAGAATGAGTTTAGAAACTGTTGGTGAGGAAAACGGTAGTCTAGTGAGAACTATCCAAGGAAACTACAGACATAGGTTAATATATTGAGCAGTGAGTTTTACTAGTAGTGGTCACATTGACATTTTTGGTTCTCTGATTGATGTGTTTAGGCCGAGGAGTCAGGCTGTATTATATCGGTGGTGAGGTGTTTGCAGAGTGTCTGAGCGACAGTGCCATCTTTGTTCAAAGCCCCAACTGTAACCAGAGGTATGGCTGGCATCCTGCGACCGTCTGTAAAATCCCCCCAGGTAAGCTACTTGTGCTTGTGCAGCCCTGCTGTTTTTTACAGCCATCTCCATCCCTGTACTAGCTTTCAGTTTTTCTTTGTGTGCAGCTGTAAATTCAGACAAGTAGGATCCTTGTCATAGTTGGCTTCTTTAACATCCCAGTATTCTTATTGTTTCTAGGCTGTAATCTGAAGATATTCAACAACCAGGAGTTTGCTGCTCTCTTAGCCCAGTCAGTGAATCAGGGCTTTGAGGCTGTTTACCAGCTGACCAGAATGTGCACCATTCGCATGAGTTTTGTCAAAGGCTGGGGGGCTGAGTACAGGTATGAACGATAATGATTAAAATGAAACATTTTATAACTGGGGATATAATTCTTAGCAGATGCAGATATTAAATATTTTTCATTCAATTTCATTCAATTCATTACATTTTATTTTTTTTAAGAATGCATGATCTCTTTACTCAACTCACTCGCACATGTTGCATTTTTATGCCATAAATAATAAGCCAGTTACTTCTTACTTTCAATATAGCACATTGATTGTTAACAAATACTTTGATTATTAAAAAGTCAAAAAAAAAAAAAAAGTATTTTTGTTTAAGAATTTTAAATGCTGGTTTGACGTCTTAAAGTGTAAATATATAATTTGCGGAATTTTAAGTGATGCAAAGTATTGACAATGTGTTTGTGTTTGTTACTCTTTTAATTCACAGTGTGAAAGGGCTAATAAAAACCAGCTCTTAGTTATCTAATTTTGCTGTAAAGAAATCCAAAAATACCATCACACATCAGCTACTAACACGTGTGTTTTACCAGTTTTACTAAAATCAATTCTCACACAAATGCAGGGTTGCCAGATCCTGTAACAATGTCAAATTACACAAACGAAAACTAGCCCAAAATCTGAAGTGACGCATTTCAATGAGCTTTAAAACTTAAATTTTACTTTCTTATTAAATGTCTTCTTTTATTTAGTGCAAAAACCCTGCAAACCACCAACTCTTTACTGGCGACTGTATTTTTGCAAACATGGCAACCCTGAACAAATGTGTCACTTTTTTTGTTGGTGATGGAGACGTGTATACATGTATGAATGAGCACATGCGAGCCATTTCAGGTACAGATTCATTCACATTACAGATACAGGTCACTTACCTTTGTGTATGTGAACTGTCAAGATAGTTAAATCTGATTTGAGCAATGTGGCTTGTAATGTGAACGTAATCTTTGTCAGTTGCATATGCTTAGAAATGTTTCAAATACAACCCTAAATTAGAAGAAAGTTGGGACTGAATACAAAAAAAAGATAAAAGAAAATAGCATTTACTTTTGACTTTTATTTCAGTGCTAGTACTTCCTGTTTTGTCTGGTAAACTTTTTCATTTGGTAATGCACATTGACTCCTACATTTCAGGTCTGCAACACATTTCAAAAATGTTAGGATGCTAAAGCATTTACCACTTTGTAATGTAGCCAATCTTTTTCACAACACACAAGAATATGAAGCGATGAAGTGGTTTGTCCAATTCTTCCTATAAATATAGTGAGCAGCAATAAGGACCAGACTGGAGGTGTTTGTGGTCCAGGACAGGTCCTCTGATATTTATTCCCAGGAACTTGAAGCTGGCAACACATTCAGCCTCCATTCCACTGATGTAGATGGTCATTCATATCATCTTTCTGCTTCCTGAAGTCTATGATGAGTTCCTTTGTTTGTTGGTGTTAAGGTGCAGGTTATTGTCAGCACACAATGTGGCCAGATGCTCTTTTTCCTCTCTGTAAGCTCTCATCATTGTTGCTGATTAGGCCAAACACTGTAGTGTTGTCTGCAAACTTGATCACGAGTTTGATTCATGAACAGCCCTGAAGTTGTGAGTGACAAGGGAGTAGAGAAATGGACTCGGCACACAGCCCTGTGGTACACCTGTGGTGAGTAAGATTGTAGTAGAGTGGCTAAGACCTGATGTAACATACTGAGGCATGTTGATCAGAAAGTTCTTAATCCAGTGACGGAGGGACGAGATAATGGCCAGGTCAGCAAGTTTGGTGACAAACTTGGCAGGGATTACTGTGTGTTGAATGCTGAGCTAAAATCAACGAACAGCATTTGTCTGTATGTGGTGTTGTCCATGTGTGATAGCACAGAATGTAGCGCCATGGAGACTGCATCCTCTGTGATTTTACTGCTGCGGTATGCAAAATGATGTGAATCCAGAGTGGGTGGGAGGCAGTCCTTCAGTTGTGCCAGGACCAAAAACTCAAAACACTTCATGATGATGGGTGTGAGTGCTGCTGAGCAATAATCATTCAGACACATTGGTTTGAAGTGTTTTGGTACCGGTATGACAGACGTGGATTTGAAGCATGTTGGCACAGCTGATTGTGCGAGGAACAGGTTGAAGATATCTGTGAAGACACCAGTGAGCTGTTCCACACACACTTTCAGCACGCACCATCTTGCCATCTTGGCCAGTGACTTTGTGCGTTGGTCCTTCTCAGTGCAGTGTAGAGGTGAGTGTGAGGAGCTGGAGGACTGCAGAAGGTCTGGTGTTGGTAGCAGTCTCCCTCTTGCATGCATATGTCACTTAGCTCATTCAGAAAGCAGACGACCAAGTTAAATTATTTCAATTACGTACAGTACAGTACATAATGAAACAAAACATTGTTCCTCCAGGACTCGGTGCAGCACAGATCACAAGACATTTTTGTATGCAGTAAACATGTAGTAGTGCAGGCCCTATATTAAAGTGCACGTCCTTTGACTAACTTGAGACACTAGAATTACACATCAGGTTTTGGGACAAATGTAAACATGTTCAGTATATATCCATCCATCCATTATCAACTGCTTTATCCGGGGCCAGGTTGCGGAGGTAGCAGTCTGAGCAGGGAAACCCAAACCTCCCTTTCTCCAGACACCTCAGCCAGCTCCTCAGGTGGAACACTGAGACTTTCCCAGGCCAGTCGAGAGACATAGTCTCTCCAACGTGTCCTGGGTCTTCCCCGGGGCCTCCTCCCGGGGGGACATGCCTGGAACACCTCCCTAGGGATGTGTCCAGGGGGCATCCGAAACAGATGCCCGAGCCACCTCAGCTGGCTCCTCTCGATGTGGAGGAGCAGCGGTTCTACTCGGAGTTCCTCCAGAGTGACCGAGCTTCTCACCCTATCTCTAAGGGAGCGCCCAGCCACTCTGCGGAGGAAACTCATTTCAGCCGCTTGTATCCGCGATCTCGTTCTTTCGGTCATTACCCAAAGCTCATGACCATAGGTGAGAGTAGGAACGTAGATTGACCGGTAAATCGAGAGCTTTGCCTTTTGGCTCAGCTCCTTCTTCACCGTAACGGACCGCTGCAGCGACCACATTATTGCAGAGGCTGCACCAATCCGTCTGTCAATCTCACGCTCCGTTCTTCCCTCACTCGTGAACAAGACCCCGAGATACTTGAACTCCTCCACTTGAGGCAAGACTGTTCAGTATATAATACTGGGTGTATGTAGTGTGTGTATGTACAGTATATACAGTAATCGTTGGTGGAGCTGCTTTGCTGGTATTCACTGATGACTTGGATGCCCTGCCACATGCGAGGAGGATCATAGTTCGAGAAGCAGTCCTCTACTTTAAGCTTGTAATAGTGCTAATCACGTCATTGTTTATTTTTCCTCCTCATTACTAGCTCTAAATTGTCCTGTCAACTTTTTTGCAAAATGTTTCAGTAATGCAAGAATTGATGGATTTGAACAACTTAAATGAAGTTGACCAGACAAAACATTAAATATATTGGGTTTATACTGTCAATGAAATGAAATGGCAGAAAAAAATGAAAATGAAATGTGAAACTTGTATTTGCATTTTCTTTTTTCTTATTTGGACTTGTTTATGGGTCATATAGTAGTAGAAATAATGTGAATAAAGTGACCTGGATTTGAAGATTTGCATTAATTTTTGTGATGTGTGTTTGTGTTAGACGGCAGACTGTGACGAGCACTCCATGCTGGATTGAACTGCACTTGAACGGTCCTCTGCAGTGGCTGGACAAGGTTCTGACCCAAATGGGCTCTCCCACTGTCCGCTGCTCCAGTATGTCCTAATCACCATGACAACGACCCCATCCCTCTTCTCATTCCCCGAAAATGACAAATTCTACAATCACAACAAATGACGACTAGAAGAACAACAGACTTGCTATAATCCCCCTCTCTCATAGTACTTGTGACTTTCTCTCTTCTCTCTCTTTCTCTCCTGATGTTCTCACTGTTCAGAACTGAACATGGCACTTGCTGTCATCAGCTTCATGCACCTTTAATTCTCTCTATTTTTTTCCTCCTAAATCCTCAATATTAAATGTATTAGTGGTAGAATTTGAAATGTATATTGATATTTTTTTTTCTTTTTTTTTTTTTTTTTTTTCTTTTTTTATAAATGAAGACCAGGGAAGGTGTGTCTGTAATAGGGAAGTACCAGAAGGCAGTTTGATAACTTGACACCAGTATTTTAGAAAAGCATTCCCTCCCCTTGATGAAGTGACCACAAACTTTTTGCCGTAAATATTTCTTTTTGTTTTCTGATAAACCTCTGCTTAACAAAGAGCTTACTTTTGCTGGCAAAAAGTCATATTCTCTAAGCTTGATATCATTGCTGAGACTAATCAACAAGATCAAAGTTTTACTGCTTTCACCTGTCCCTGCTCTGCCCCCCCCCAAAAAAAAACCTTCAATTCTTGAAAGTAATGCCAAAAGACACCTTACTCATTTACAATTCACATTTGCTGCGCCCAACCACTATAAAAGAATGTTGCCTTTGATTTGGAGTGTGCTGTTGTATGGCATGCTTCTTTTGAAATCTAACGTGAGCAGATAGGAATGTTTAACAAAAAGGAAACCAAGCAAAAAAGAAAAAAAAAACATGGACCAATATTTTCTTTCCCCGTCTCTGTAGAAGCCTGTATTGCACCTCCCTGCTGCCGTTTTGTTCACTAGGTGAAATGCTCACTAGATCGCCGTGGAGTGCTTTTGGAGCCTGGTTTCCTTTTCTTAGAAAATGGTTTCTTTTTACGTACGAGCAAAAACAAAAAAAAAAAGTTAAAAATGATCACACAATCCAAATCTTTCAACAAAAAAATCCAACCTTTTAAGCTTTAAGTGTTAATAAAGTAGGTTATTCTTCACAATCACAAGATTTTTTTTCATTTATCTTTTCTTTTAGCTACTTTTTGTATTTTCATGTATTTTTATATATAAATATATTTAAAATCTTTAATGCTCTCTTCCTTTTTATTAGAATTGAATATTTTTTTAGATCATGCCCTCTTTTTAACGGAACATGGCTTCATAATGAAATGTCCTATCATACAAAAAAATTGTTAGTATAAACCTTTCACAAACAGTATCTTTATATTCTTCTCTGTTTCCAATTCAAGCTGTTGTCCGAACATCTTGCCCCTAATATTTACCTACCTATTCTATTTTATTTTTATTTTTTTATGCCTCAGGCATTTTTGTTTATGGTGAAGAAGAAAAAAATCCTTAAGCAGTTTTTTTTTTTTTTTTTTTTTTTTTTTTTTTTTTTTTGGCTTCTGGACAAACGACACCTTGCCTGCCCTGGATGCTTTTCCACAACCTACGGTTCTTCAACGAGGAAAACGTCTACCTAATGTCAAATGTTGCAGAAACATGGCAGTGTTCTATTTGCTTGCAATTGGGGAAAAACAAGACTTCTTAAAATGATTCGCTTCTTACAAGGAGAAATGTGCAACTTTAGTGTGTGTGCTTGTTGTACAACTTACTAATGACTGTGATCTAGCTGTCTGCCTTTCTTTACTTGTTGTGACAGTGGCAAGATGTTTGAAATCTCCATTCCTCTTCTCCCACCTTTGTCTCTCTTTAGTTTTGTTGATCTTATTACACTTGCGATTGTACTTTAAGTGCAACTAGAATGGAGAAGACAAAGAGGTCATGGCCTGTTTGAAATCTAAAGCGGAGGCCATGAAGACACTGGGAACTTTCTGCTTGCCATTTTTGACTGGGTGTGGAAAGGATACCAAATAGAACTGTTAAGTGGCCCAGACATATATGCATATACAGTATATGTGTATATATAATTTTATTTTACTTTATCTTTTTTTTTTTTGGCAAAGCATTTAACAGTTGGTGAGCTTATTTTACCATTAGAGAGATGTATTGGTAGGACGTGAACGTTATCAGGCGATAAGCTTTTCAGGCGTGTTGCATATGCAGACTTCATAAATACACTAATAAAAAGTTTTAATTCTCATGAATTCTCATGTTTGACCCCTTTTTGTTTTTGCCTCTTTTTTTTTTTTTTTTTTTTTTTTTTAGTTCAAGTGAAATATATGAGATATACACTCACTGGCCACTTCATTAGGTCCACATTGTTTAGATAAACTCAATGTCCATTTTATCAGCTCCACTGAGCATACAGGAGGACTTACAGACTAGTCCATCTGTTTCACTGTGTACTTTATTAACCACCTTTCACCTGTTCTTCAATGATCAGGACCCCCACAGAGCAGCTATTTGGGTGGTGGATCCTTCTCAGCACTGCAGTGACACTGATGTGGTGGTGTGAATATCAACAGCAGAGCTGCTGATGGTTTTTAAACACCTCCATGTCACTGCTGGAGTGTAAATCACTTCAACTAACCAGCTAACGACATCCCCAGTGAAGGACTACAGGACCAGAACAAACTGCTGCAACAGATGAGCTGCTGTCTCTGACTTTACATCTACAAGGTGGATCGTCATGGTAGGTGTGTCAGAGTAGTGCACAGTGAGCCAATATAATGCTTAAAATCAAGCAGCTCTGCTGTGTGATATTTTTGTAGCAGCGTAACACAAACACACCACCATCACATCAGTGTCACTGCAGTACTGGGGATGGTCCATCACTGAAATAAAAATCCCGATCATTGAAGAACAGGTGAAAGGAGGATAAAGTGTACAGAGAAACCGAATTGTAGAACTACAAAGTGCTCCTGTATGATCAGTGAAGCTGAAATGAGCAATCAGTGTAGATACAAAGTATGTGGACCTAATGAAGTGATCATATCCAAAACTATTTAGAAATCTGCTCATTCTCTGAAATGAAGAAAATAGGTATGTCGTTTGTTTTCTGTGGTAACAGTTGTCTCCTAGAAGGCTTGAGAGTAGAAATTGAGACATTACTGTGGATTTTAGTCATGAGAACATTAGTGAGGTCTGGTGCTGATGTTGGATTACTTGTCAGAAATGTCACTCCAGAGTATGTAACTCTACTTCTCAACTGCCCAGTGCTGGGGGATTTTACATTGGGCACGGTGACCTATAGATATGCATAAGTGGTCCAGAGCCTCTCATTCTGTCAATGATGCTTTTTTCAGGGACTTTATAACAGCAGTGTTTGCTCACTTTGGTTCATTATTTAGGAGTGGTGACTTTTACAAATGAACTTTCAAAAATGAACAAATGCCAGCTCTACAGCTAAAAGGTTGAAGTTAAAGCTCAATCTTGGTGCTCTGACGCGCCGTCGGCACTAGGGGCCGCCAAAAGCCAAATAATATAAAATGTTGACTGAGGTTTGATGACAGACGAACTAAAACTGTAATTGGACCTACACGAGTTTATTTTTACTGAACTTTAAACGCAGCCAGGAAAGCCAGAAAACTATTTGTGGTTATATTAAATTCTGCTTTTACTCAACCATCATGAATGATACTTCTGGGCTACTATCAATGTATCATCATTGTGAAGTATTTTCATGTAATCGTGAGAAAGTAGTTGTTTATAGACTGTTTTCTTCTACAGGACACATGATGGCTTGTTTAACACACTCCTGCTCCGTGTCTAAAACAGTTTGTTAATGTTATTGCGCATTAAGTGCTTGCTATTAAGTGACGCGTTGAAGTTTGGTCACGTGACCGGCTGAGCCATGATGGCCACTTAATGTCAACCAGCAAACTTTCCCAAAACAAATGTTTACCACAGGCCTACAGTAAGTCACATTCAGTCTGTTTCTTGGAAAAGGAGCATACATTGTGAGTAGACTGATGCACACGAATTTAACCTGCATTTATTAAAAATGTAATAAATTCTCTTACGGTTATCACAACAACACGAATGTCGATACAAATAAATGCATATGAACTAAAAACACTCAACATAGTTTTTTTTACATCAAATGTTTATTTGAGAGAACATTTATACATTTTAAAGCTTAACCAACATGTCCTTTTAAAAATAAAATCTCTATTGCCTGCTTAACTTTTCAGTTGTCAACAAAACAGCAAACTACAGCAATACACAGCAAAATACAACACAATATAGCAAACTACAGCAATATACAGCAAAATACAACACAATATAGCAAACTACAGCAATACACAGCAAAATACAACACAATGCAGCAAACTACAGCAATATACAACACAATACATCACAATGCAGCAAACTACAGCAATATACAACACAATACAGTAAAATACAACTTAATACAGCAAAATAACACAATATAGTAAACTACAGCAGAATACAACACAGCAAAATATACTAAAATAAAGTAATACTGTAAAAATACAGTAAAAATACAATACAGTAAAGTACAATAAAATAGTCAAAATTACAGCAGAATACAATAAGATACAGTATAATATAGCAACATATAAACAGTAAAATACAGTATAAATACAGTGGAAAACAATAAAATTGAGTGAAATACAATAATACAGGAAAATGCAGTGATAAATTGTCACAGTTTATTTGTATTAGAAAGTACAGTGCTCTATAACACTACTACAGAAAGTGTGTATGATTATTCTTTGTAGTATGAAATACTGTATCAACTTATTTTAAAAAACAGAATATTGTGAAAGTTGATTGTTGGTCATAATTTTATTCAAAAAGGTAAACTGTCATATTTAATATTTAGTATGCATAAAGGTACATTTTCATCTTTTTAAAATGTATATCTGTATAACTTAAAGCTCATGAAAATCCTAAAACCAGAATCTCAAATTATTAGAACATTTTGTTTTGATTTTGAGAAAATTACTACTCTGTGTATATATGTATATGTATATGTATATATGTGTGTATTCTGAGAACATTTAATGTCTTCAGACCTGAACCTCTACTGAAACCTCTGGAATGTGATTAAGAGGGAGATTTAATGACAGATGGTCACAAACCATCACACAAAGCCAAGATGCTTTAACTTTTGCTCCAGGAGTGACATAAAGACACCAAAGACTGAAAGACTGGGGAACAGAATGAACACATCTGAATTATTACATTAAATACTGATTTCTGGGCGCTTCCTAAGGTAAAAACTTTGCACTGTGTTGTTTAACAATTATATGAACTTGTCTTTGCATTATTCAAGGTCTAAAAATGCTGCATGTTTTTGTTATTTTGACTACTTGTCATTTTCTGCAGATACCGATACTGAAATGTTTTCAGTAGTTTACAGAATAAAACCATGTTCATTATACTTCAACATAGACCTGTAGAAAGCTGTGCTGGAGAAACTGATACTGATCATTTGCAGTATTTTCTTCCACAGCTGTAGATGTTTATTTACTGTGAAATTATCGAGTAAGAAAATCTAGATTTGAATGTATCCACAGTGCATTTGTTTGAACATCATCTGGAATTAAATTTATGCTTGTGCGGTAATAGGGAGCCTTTTTATTTTGTACATTGGAAGGAAACCTTCCTAACATTCCTGAAACCTGTGTAGAAAGTTATAAAGCATGGCATATTTGTTTACAGACTCTTACACGAAGTCTCTTGATCTGTTGTAGCAAAAAATATCCAACTGCTTAGTAAGGATTTGTAGGCTTTTACAGAAGCACACTCTTGCCCCTGTGTTGTGTATGCGCAGGAATGCATGGTGAGTTGGGTCCAAATACAATATTACCCTCTATGTTGAACTCCCCAAATGAAGTCATTGTACCTGGAGGATTTCTTTACATTTTACCCCTCTTGAGCGTAGACAATGGCCTCACCTTTGTCGTCATCTTGGCCGAACCACTGAAGAGAGACCTATTGTCATTTTTTGGCCATAAGGAAGAGCAATCATGTATAAGTTATGACCTCTAATTAAAACATTGTCCTAACCTATACTTGACCCCAAGTGTTCCACAATGGTTTCCCCAGATTCCTTTGTGCGATGCCCTCTGACTTGTCCAGTGTGAAGTGTTGGATGTCTTCTGGAGGCCTTTTCCTGCTTCTTTGGCATAGGTCTGGAGCCGTAACTGGAGCACTGGGGCTCTGCGAAAAATTAATTAGGCCCAAATGAGTTTTCCATTCACTGTAAGCACTGACAATGACCAGGACATTGAAAGGTCAGGCAGTTACCCAGCAGTGACCCAAGAGGAAGCCCTTTTTTTATATAAAAGGTGTGTTTGTTTCAGAAGGTAAGTCTTAGCATAACTCTAAACCAAGTTTTGCTCAGGATTAAGGAAAATCTGACAAGCCACAGCTTTAAAATGAGCTCAAGAGCTTCAAGTTGCAGAAATGTTTATGTTGCTTTTTCTCCAGAAGTAATCACAACACTAGAACCAGATATAGAGGACACAGCAAGATGGGCCTGTCCAGACTGCAGTTCTTTATGTGACCACTAGCTGGCAGCACATGAGGTAAAATGGGCCACTTGGGGCAACAGCTGGGGCGGTGAGCTGTGATTCTGCAGTGCTCTTCATTGGCATGGTAATTAAAGCAATTAAACCGATTATTACCGTTTTCCTAATGAAAGCTTTTCCTTGCCAGTCAGACTGGGTTTCATTACAAACAGTACTAGAGTGACACCATTTTGACTTTATTAGCATTTTGACTGAGATGTATTTACTTGCTGCTCTTGATACAGGGCTTCAGTTACCATCTATAGTGGAAGGTCAGGTGACCTGGCTGATGGTCAGTGGTGTGTTATGCTGAGCAAAATCCAAAGCCACCTGGACAACAGTAGTCAGCATGACTGATAGAAAGCTCTTACTGTTGCTTTGACCTCCTCTTGACCTGGACATGGTGCCACTGAAAAAGAGGTAAGTGGCCATTTAACTGCTGTTGTTGGTTTGACCTCAGAGGTCAAGTGGTGTGAGCTGGTAAAGCTCTTTTGAAATAAATCCTCTCATTGTTCAAACATTTTCAACTCATCTGACATACAATAAAGTTTGTTTGGGAGTCAGTAAGATTATGTACATGTAGCCGTATAGGCCATCAATTCATTATCAGTGCAAGAGCATTATGTGCATTTTATAGATAAAGCTCATATACACTATTTATACTCAGTTGTTATGCGTGTGGCCAGGGGCGTTTCTAGAAACAGAGCTTTAGGGGTGCTAAGCACCCAGTGAGCCTAGCAGCACCACAGACTCCACACTGATCACCCTCCCACCCAACCATGAGAAACCATTGTGGCCTCCACTGCAGTGAGCTCAGTACAACAAGAGGACAACAAGAGCTGTCACGGCACTATCACTAATGTTCTCTTCACTAACATTAACTCTCAACTTTCTTACCTGCTTCTTGCTGTCCATCATCCTCTCTCTCCCCTCCCTCTATTTTCCTCCCTCCTTCTTTGTGCTGCCAATCAGTTGGCAAATATAACAAATAATTATTTTTACATTTTATAACAGATAGATTAATATCAATTTATAGCATTTTTTTATAGAATATTGAGCTGCTGTGGGCTGCTCAGTTTTAAATCACACATTAATTCTGATAATCTGTTATCAGTATTATGAAGATCATTTACATATTTTGAGGATATGATGGACACAGCTATAACTATAACTATAACACAGATGCCAAATATGTTACTTTAATTTTAAACATCAGATATGACTGTAATAAAACTGCTGGACATACAACCACATTTTTAGATCATTTTTCCTCCACAGTAGCGCTTCATTCTCTATTATCTGGTTTAATATGAATAAATTATAATATTATAAATATAATATTAATATAATAATATTAATATAAATTATAATTATAAACTAAAAACAGAAATCATTACCTAAATGGGTCATTTTACTACAATACATAGACAGCTCTGCCTTTAGTCTGTTCATATGAGCTGTTCTACAGCAAAATCACTTCCTGTTTAGGAAAAATGACCAGCATTTAAGACTACTCACTTTTTTATTTTTAGGGCTGGTCTAGTTACTGTCGACAATGAAGCCACATCATTGTCACCTTTCTCTTTCACCTGAACCAGGCTGCTTTTTATTTAAAAACATCCATAGCTGACTGGCTGAACACACACACACACACACACACACACACACACACACACGACATGTTAGTAGTTGGGTGGGCATCATATGTTCAGTTCTTTCATTCTAAAGATGAATGAGCTAATACACATATTGACAGCACTAGTGTAGCACCACGACTCCAGCAGTGGTACAACAGCTCTGTTCTCTGTCCAGTTCACATGTTGGGCAGAGCTGGATTGACAGCCATCAAAGTGCAACATTAGCCTCAGAAAAAGTCATATGTATCTAAGCCCTACTTAACGTTGCTGACATAAAGAGTGCTGTGTGATTCAGTAAACATGATGAGAGTAATGATCATGTGTTGGTACTGACTGAGCGATAAAGTACAGAAACCCTCAGCAGAACTAACTTCACTTACTGAACTCACTGGCACTTGAGTGTGTGTGAGCACAGGTTCAGTAAAGGGTGTGGGTTGGCGGTGGTGGTGTGGATTATACCATTTGTGCAGGGGTAGGGGGATCTGTATTTTCCTCATTTAAATATTTTGTTTAAGCCATATGTACGTTTTATGCTTTTTTTACATTTAGAAAAGCTCAAAAGAGAACATACATTAAAAAAACTTTGATAAAAATGCCCGTGCATGTGGCACATGTACATATCCTTACTGACTCACAAGCAGATGTTATTATATACATTAAATATATAATAGTGTATATAGATGCATTAAATCTACACACTTTTTTAAATAGGCAAATAATTTTAGAAGAAAGAATCTGTCTAACTTACAGAAAGCATTATAAACCAGTCTAGACCAACCGATCTATAAATCCAAGTGCATCATATATGAAACATAGTTGAGTTTTTAGAACTATATATATATATATATATATATATATATATAATGAATGAAATAAATAACAAAACCCTGATGTATAAAATCAGATACTTGGCTTTTGCCCTCTGGTGGATTATACATGCACTACGTGATACATACAGAAGTTTGAAATGACGAGTAAAAATGTAAAGAAAATTCAGTGTTTAAGAGTTGAGTTGTGTCTGTGTTTATTTGTTTAAAAAACATGCTGTAGATCCAGTAGATTCTGGATATATGACATTTGATACAAAACAAAACGCATACAGTATATACAATGTGTTATTTATTATTTTTAAAGAAAACACCAATTTCTGTTTTCAGTTCTTTCAATTATTTAATTAATGGATCAGGCTTTACAGGAATAAGGGTCATTTTGTAAGGATGAGAATTTAACTTTGTTGCTTCATAATTAAAAACTTGAACCATAATAACAACTTTACTGCTTTCACTGCAATTATAGAATTGATCAGAAAATAGTTTGAATAGAATTTCACTACAATACAATGAACTTATCAGTTGTCAGCAACGCTACTCTCTAAATATTGGTATGGGCATTGATCCTTATTGCTTATAATAAGTCTGTACTGTAGTGCTATAGCTGTTTCAGGAGATTACCATACAAGCTGAGGAATAGGCCAGTCATGCCCTCACGCAGCTGTGGTGCTGATACAGCATCTCTCAGTCATGTACACTTATTGGCCACTTCATAAGGTACACCTACCTTTTATCTACACTCATTGTCCATGTTATCAGCTGCACTGAGCATATAGCTGCACTTTGTAGATCTACAATTACAGACTGTAGTTCATCTGTTTCTCTGAATACTGTGTTAGCCTCTTTTTACCCGTTCATCAGTGATCAGGACGCTCACAGAGCAGCTATTATTTGTGTGGTGGATCATTCTCAGCACTGCAGTGACACTGATGTGGTGATGGTGTGTTCAGTGTGTTAGCTTACTGTTCACTCTATTAGACCTTTTTTGTCCACCTTGTAGATGTAAAGTCAGAGACAGCAGCTCAGCGCAGTTTGTGTTGGTCCTCTAGTGCTTCACTGGTGCTCACGGGACGCTGTTGGCTGGATAGATTTAGTTTGTGCAGTTTTCAGCAGCTCTGTAGTGTCTTATTCACTCATACCAACAGAACACACACTAACTCACCACCACCACGTCAGTGTCACTGCAGTACTGAGAATGATCCACCACCGAAGTAGTAGCTGCTCTGTGGGGGTCCTGACCATATACAGAGAAATGTATGGACTGCTGTGCACGTATGTATTCAGTGGAGCTGTTAACATGGACAATGAGTGTAGATACAAGGTATGTTCACCCAAGTGCTTAGTGAGTGTATAATGTAATGTATCAGATTTAGGGGCCTGAAAGAGATTTTAAGTCATGGTTTGATGAAGTCCAGGGCTGATATTCAAGTTGTTTTCAGAAGTAACACCCTCGCCATTCACTGCACCCCCACCTAAAGAATTACAGGGTGGGGTGGGGGAGTTATATAAAAAAAACTGTTTCGCTTAATAATTGATGTGCTGCATTTCAATCAATTTTACCACGGCGCTAGGCTAATTAAGGGTTGCCTCCGATTCCCGAGGGTAATTTAAAGACGGCACGCAGAAAAGAGTTGATTCTCTTTACTCTCTTTCCCTCCCTCCTCTTTCCCTTCTCTCTCTCTCTCTCTCTGTCTCTCTCTCTCTCTGTCTCTTTCTCTCTCTCTGTCTCTCTCTTTCTCTCTCTCTCTCTCTGTCTCTCTCTCTCTCTCTCTCACACTCACACACACACACACACACACTCCTTCCTTCCTTCCTCAATTCATGGGAATTTGCTATTTCTGGAAGCAGAGATGGCAGAGTGACCCGTCCTCTGTGTCCGTCTCCCGGGGCGCCAGCCTAAATGCAATTAATACAGCCGCTTTACCGGCTGCTAATTATTAAATGACAAAAAGAGATTATTTTACACCAGACTAATTTAAAGTTCATAGATGATTGTTTTAATTAATTAAATAAGAGAAAAAGTACACTTTAAGCATGACTAACGGCATTTGCATACCAAGGTAATAATTAGCCATGCCGATGGTTCTCACCTAGTCAGGCTACTTGGAGGAAAGAGGCTTATTAATGAGAGCAGCTTAGAAGCATTTTCTTTGAGTATTTAACAGTAAAATTAATAACGGAGGAGCTCAATTAAGGGAAAGGGGGAGTCATCGGATCCTTAAATATACCGATACATCTCCTCCCTCCAAAATCCAGGCCTGAGTCAGATGAGGAGCCAGACGAGGAGCCGGCGAGACTGGTGTTTACTGCGCTTTTGATTTCAGATTGATTTTCTGGTCGTACTTCACAAGGCCTGCTTGTTCAAAGCTTGTGCAGAGAGCTTGTGGAAATATGGGAGGAGGCCTTTCTTGTGTAGAGCTCTTATAATTTCAGTTTTTCAGTTGTATTACTGTTGTAAATGTTTGATTTTGTTTTTGGATTATTGACCGTGATCACCTTGCAGTGAGCAGAAAATGCACTTTTCAGTCGAAAAATAGGACTTGGAGTACAGCCAATGCAAACAAATGTTTAAAGGAATACTACATTCTGCGCCTAGTTTACTGTATAGCATCCTGTCCATAGCATGTGGTTGATTACTGTAGACAGTAATTGAAATGCAGTGCCCAGCGCTTAGTGAAAGAGCAGAAAAATCCACTGAGTCAAAACAAATGTTAATTAGAAGCCAACATGTACTGGATCATATGAGTCTGTTGTTTTCTAAGTACACATTGAAAGTATTGGCTGTGGAAATTGATTGTACATTAGAGATATATCAGGTAATGATTAGGTTAAAACATGCTGGAGTATTCCTTTAACCTGGTGTACTTGAATTCTCTGTTTTGAGGAGCTATCATATGCACCAAATGTTTTATTGTGGGTATTAATTGTGCCCCAATAACTGTAACATGACAATAGCCTTATTCAGACTGGATGAAATGTACAGGGGTTTATGGGGAAATTGTTTGCATCCGGATCTGACATGTACAGGCTGAATGACCAACTGTGGCTTAACAGTTAATATTATCTAAATAACTAGCTAACATTAACATATACTCTGCTCCCGTTGTGCAGAGTCAAACAGAAAGGCTTGAAATGTGATTTTATGTGTAATGAATATAAAATATATGACTGTTTACCTTTTGAATTCAAATATGAATAACAAAGAGCGTTTTCATAGAAGGCACTGAATTATATAAGTTTGTTTGATGAAAGATGAGTGTCTTATATACAGATGCGCGTAATTTGCGGGGGGGATAGGGGGGTTATGACCCCCC
>BRDA01000279.1:1831-17797 GCA_036984385.1 Crenuchus spilurus | reverse complement strand
TTATCAGATTGACCGGAAACTATTCGACCATGGTGAAATGTTGTTCTAAAGGGAGTGTTTCACTCAATGGTGATCACTGACACTTTCCTTGTTGCTCTTGTGTTCATGATAGAGGTTAATTGCTCCACTGCGTTGCATCAAATGCTCTGTAGCATTGTCAGAGCATTTTCAAGGCCACTCTCAGTACACCTTCACTAAAGTGGCTCTAGAATATCCTGAGATGCTACCACTCTTGACCCAGTACCCTATGATCATATTCTTTTTTACATCAGTCATCAGTCCTTTGCTCATGATGATGGTTTTACAGTCTGCTACAACTGACTGGTGTGCTCACTCATTTACACTCGTGTAAACATTACAATTCATTCCAGCTCAGCAGTGGTCATAACATTCTGATATGACTGTATTCATTAATAAATGATGTAAGATAATATAAAATTTACTTATTGCATTAATGATATTTTTAAAACTCAATGTATCGAATATGATACACTTAGCTTTATAAAGGTCTATTTGATGACAGGCAGCAAAATCTGAGATTTAATGAATGTGAGTTCATTTAAAGTGCATAATTGTGCTTTTTACGTAATTGTAAAGTGATTTGTAAAGTGGCCTAATTAGTGCTCATTAATAGGCAAATTTTATACCATTTTTAAATGCTTTGTGAGGGAAATCTTGTTGTAAAGTGGTACCAGCTTATCAAAGGCCAGTTAGACTATTGTTCATTCATGAGGCTAAACTACTGGATGCAAGTTAGAAAGTGAATGGATATGAATAGTAGAATGCTTTATTATATACAGAATACAGAAAAAATGAAAGGTTATAGATAGTTTTAATCTAATTCATTATTGCACTTTTAACTAAACACTTTTAAATAGCCTGGGTCATCTGGTGGGTCTAGCTTCTCTTCCTTACATTCAGAGATTTATTACTTTCATATTAAGACACATACAGAAGGGAAGAGTCAGAGCTGAATCTCTCTTCTTTCTTTGTTTTTGGCTTCTGTCATTTACTAAGGTTTAAATAAGTCTCAAAGTTTTTGTACTGCTGAAGGACAACCTCTTGTAACACAAATCTGAGTGATGAGATGACCCTACATAAAGTCCCTTCAGTGCTGTGCAGCCTGAAACATTCTGGGATCAAAAAATAAAATCCATCATTTTTCTTTTGTTTAGCAGTTAATTGTAAGCCTGTGTTTCTATATTAATCATATCATATCAAATCATAATACACATTTTCTGCACATATGCCGGGATCTTATACAAAAAGCATCAACAATTGTCATTTATTTCATGTACTAGTGCAGCTCCAAATAATGTGAATATCCTGAAAAAGTTTGTGTTCATAATTTAACTCGAAACTGTATTTTATTTTGTACTCGTTACACATAAAGTGACATACGTCTTTTTGTCTTAATGTTGACAAGTAAATTTGTCATTTTGTGATCTGTTTGATGAGTTATTTACTCAAAATGAAGTATTATCTAATAATTTGAGATATAAGTCATACTGATCAATACATGTCACTCTAAGTGTAATGAATGTAAAATGTATGACGGTTTACCTTTTTGAATGAAATTATGATAATTTTTGGTAATGTGCTAGGCAATCAGGAAAAAGTCACTTAAATAATTTTATTTTTATTTATTATTTATTTTTATTATATTACACTTATATAGTGCGTTTCTAGATACCCAAGGACGCTTTACAATTGACACACTTCATTTAAAAACACACACACTCCGGCGAGAAGCAGCAGCCAGTTACGCACAGTGTACTCTCAACCGGAAGTGACCGTCCACCTGGAGGACTGCATCGAGCACTAGGGGGATCACCCAGGACAGAGTGCCAACCATATCTGGGCAAACTCACATACATACATACATACATTCCTACACACACCAGGGTAATTTTAGAGTAGCCAATTCACCTGATCTCCATGTTTTTGACTGTGGGAGGAAACAGGAGTCCCCGGAGGAAACACATGCAGAAACCCATGCACGGGGAAAACATGGAAACTCCGCTCAGATGTGGCCTCAAACCCAAGACCTCAGCGCTGAGAGGCGAACGTGCTAACCACTAAGCCACCATGCCGCCCGTGATGCACACTGTATTATTATATTAGTGCATATCTTGTTAATAATCTCATGGTCAAGTAGCTACTATAAAAATGTCTGGATTATCTTACATATTTTCTTTTCGCTGACCATCAGTTTTCAGGTGTTGTAGGTTTGGCCTAAATTCACTTGTTCTACACTCTTCTCACAGCATCCCACAGGTTTCTACTCTTTTCCTCATGCTGGTAAAACCAAACTAAAGCTGGTGAAGTGTTGTGTTTAAAGTGGTATGGACTGGAAAACAGGAAGCGACCAGATCTCAACAAAATCCTGCCGTTCCGTTATCTGGACAGTTGTGTTGCACTCTCAGGGGGATGCGAGTGAGATGTGGATTCAGTGATTAGAAGAGTCACACAGCACATGCCTCATGATGGAGTGTCAGCTTGCATTTCCGCACAGAAGAAAAAGTAGTCTCTGTATACTTTATTAGACTTTCTTCAATGGTCAGAACCATTCAATGGGTGGATGATTCTCAGCATTGCAGTGACACTGATGTGGTGGTGGTGTGTTAGTGTGTGTTGAGTGGATCAGACACAGCAGAGCTGCTGATGTTTTTAAACACCTTGGTGTCACGATGGGAGTGAAAATAGTGCAACAACCAAAACTATCCAGTGGCATCATGTGACCACTAATGAAGAACTAGTGGCCCAACACACACTGCAGCCAAAACAGTGTACTGTCTCTGACTGTACACATTACAAAGGCATGGCTGCAGAAGAAGAAAGTACAGGTACTGAACGGGCCTTCCTGCAGTCCTGACTTGTGCCCAGTAGAGGATGTGTGAAGAATTTTGAAATTAAATATGTGACACCAACACCATCCTGTTGTACACCTTACGATGTGTTGTGGGAAGGAATGAGAACATATACAGTAATATCCAAATATTATAACCACCTACATATTAGTCAGTGGCCTATAGGTCACCACCGTTGTGCAGTTGGGAGGCCCTCAATGTACAAGAAGTCCATTCTCGGAACATCTTCACTACAGCAGCTCTAGAACATCCCACAAGATGTGACCACCCTTCACCTGGTACCCTGTTAAGCCTTTTTGGGCATAAGTCAAGTCATGCCCTTTACCCATGATGATCATTTTACACTCTGCTACAACTGACTGGTGTGCTCACTTATTTCTATGTGCAGTATACCTGGTCACATGACATCTGTGTCATTCCAGGCTGAATTCATTCCAAACTAGGGATTGTCATAATATTCTGATATTAGTGTGTTTTATTTGCATTTACTCCATACTGTCCCACATTTTTTCTGATTTAGGACAGAGTGCACTAATATGGTAAATGGAAGTGATCACATTGATCATGAGTAGGTAGAAAGTATGTGTACCTAATAAAGTGGCAAAGTGAGTATATATGGGCCATTTAAAGGCCTTGATTTACCTTGACGGATTACACTTCAACCCAGTATTATGAAAAATTAAAGGACGTTTAACCTCCCAAATTTCTCCACATTCAATTGTTCTATTAAGATTCTCGACATCACATTAGACCCTCCCACCTCCACAAGGTGACTCGCTAAGGACACCGCCATTGTTCTTTGTTAGGCTGTGCTCTTTTTCCTCTTAATAGCCACCGAAATGGCTCATGCTAAAGGAGCAGACCGGGCTAGCAGAGTGAGTTTGAGAAAGGCATGTGGTGGAGTTGAGCATGACTTTGTCTCTCAGTTTCTCCAAGGTAATGGGTAGACACGGTGGCAGTCTTCTCTGCCCAGGGTGAAATAAGATGATAATAAGAGAAAGGAAAGCTATTACTGTCGCTGGGCTTTCATTATGCAAATGATATTAAAACAGGCCGCATGGATGGCCCCTGGCTACAGGCTAATCTCCATGCAGTGATTACAATGTGTCAAACTTAGTCATTTTGATTATGACATGTTAATTACATGCCATGTTTTCACCTGCACAGCTGATAGGTGCACTCTAAAACAAAAAAGGAGACAGATCAAGACAAATATCATTTTTGGAGATAAAAAGACAATTAATTGTTAATTAATCAATTAATTGTAGGAACTCAGTGATGTAATAGATTTTTGGAGGGTTTTTTTCTGATGTGTGTTTTATCAGCGCTGGACAAATTATTTTAGGAAGTACTTTCTAAACTCTTAACTAAAAGTAATCTAGAACTAAAGTTATAATGTTGTCAAAGTTTTATGCATTTCATTTCAGTATTGAAACTGAATTCAGTCATTTCAAGTCTTATTTTAATGTACATTCAAATGAGAGATTTTGTCATTTAAAGTCATTGTGAACTATTTCTGTTGTTATGTACTAGTGCATCTCCAAAACTTACAATATCGGATGTGTGTTCAGAATTTCTTTGTAAATTTAAAACTGTGTTTTAATTTGTTTGACACATAAATTGACATTTCAAGCCTTCATTTTGATGCTGTTTGAATAGTAATTTATTCAAAATCCAAATGAAATATTCCAATAATTTGAGATTCTGGATTTCTGAACATTAAAACATAAAAGGCTTGAAATATCACTTTATGTGTAATGAATATAAAATGACCTTTTACCATTTTCAATGAAATTCTGAACAAAAATGGTAATTAAAGTTTAATTTAAGTGAAAGTAAGTTAACCAGTTATTTACAAAGAATAAAATGGAATGCACACTTACATTATTTACTGATTTAAACATTAAAAATGTGAAATTCTGCCACATTTAATACTTTTGTCAGTGTATTAAATTTAGGAAATAAATAGAAACTGTACAAAAATGTGCAGAAAATATATTTGTCTTCTTCCCCGTAGATTTAAACTCAACAAAATGTATAATTTGACCAGGAATTCTTAATCATAATTTATATACACCAATCAGCCACATCATAAAAACCACCTCGTTGTTTATTTTATCAGCTCCACTGGTCATACAGCTGGACTTTGTAGTTCTACAGTTACAGACTGTAGTTCATCTGTTTCTCTGTATACTTTATTATCCTCCTTTCACCTGTTCTTCAGTGATCAGGACCCTCACAGAGCAGCTATTTGGGTGGTAGATGATTCTCAGTACTGCAGTGACACTGATGTGGTGGTGGTGTGATTGTGTGTACTGGTATGAGTGGATCAGACACAGCAGAGCTGCTGGAGGTGTTAAACACTGTGTTATCTCACTGTTCACTCTATTAGACACACCTACCGTATTGGTCCACCTTCTAGATGTAAAGTCAGAGACAGCAGCTCATCTGCTGCTATACAGTTTGGTCCTCTAGTCCTTCATCAGTGTTCCTTCAACAGGTAAGTGTACCTAATAGAGTAGACACTGAGTGGACCAAGTGCTGTTTCTGATCTCCTCATAATAGTACAACACACACTAACGCATCACCACCACATCAGTGTCACTGCAGTGCTGAGAATCATCCACCACTGAATTAATGTAAAGTGCACTTATTCAGATAAATTGCTCTGTATCTCTGAGCCAACACTCAGTGTAAATTAGAATGCTCCATTAACTGTCTTTTCCTAAATATTTTATTTCCCATTTAAGTGAGTACACATGTTTTATAACTCTTGACAGTCAGCTCATTGTCCCCAAACTCCATGGGCGCTGATGGACCACTCCGCCTTGCTTCCATTCCCACTATTAGCAGCTGTAGAGACCCATTGTGTTTATGCCTCTGTAGATGGAGATGCCAATTCTAATGGAGGCCTCTCATTTGAATGAAGTGGTTAGGGCTAGCTGAGTGTTCTTCAGCCCAGTACAAGCTGTGGACGCTGCAGCCCATCTACTCCGCTGATTGTTTATGTGCTTTATGCCGCAGATCCTCGGGGATTCATAAATATTGATTGGAGGCAGAAAATGGATGGAATCCTTGTAGCAAGTCCAGGCCCAGGGAATACACTCCATTTTTCTGACGAGCCCAGGACCACACACAATGGGACTCGTGCTTCAAAAATAGTTTTTTGATGTTGATTTTTTTTCTCTTGCTGCCACTTTTCTTCCTTTTAAGTTTTTTATTTTTCCTTTCTGTTGTCTTTTCTACGTCTGACAAGAACTGGAAGAAAAAAAACAGCTGTTCTGCTAAACTGTCTCTTGCACATACTTTCTCATTTTTTGCGTTGCCTGTTTCATGCCCTGTGGATGCATTTAAATTGCTTAAAAGTGAAATATGGCATATTTAATTAAGGAATATATTTTAATGTGTGTTTTTGTAAATTACACAGATAAGCAGATGCTTATTTGTTGTTTTATTGGACTCTTCACAGATATTTAAAAATAATGACACAATAAGCATTTCTTTCCATATGGGAGAATGTGCTTTATTTGGGCTCTACATTTTATTCAAGGAAGTGGCTAGTCCAAGTAATTTGGTAAATCCAGCAGCAATCCCTCTGGACATTGGTTTTGTCTTTATGAGCCACTTTATGCATTTTAAACCACAAAATGCTCTTCTGAACAAGGCTTTAAATGTGGTGTTTAAAGGGGAAAGTGTGGTTGGTAAAAAGGTTTTGTTTGATAATTTGTTTGTTTTTTAATCTGAATTTACATGCCTCAATCTTAGGCTACATGATAAAGATGTAATGCTTTTAGATTTTTTTTTGCTCCAGAAGTATATTTTCAGGTTACCCTACACTTAAGGGACTTTATGAAGGTTCATCTTATATTTCAGATTTGTGCCACAAGGGTTGCCCTTCAGCAGGAACTGAGTGCTCAGGTCAATTTGTTTGGAACTTACTCAACCATAAGTCAAGAATGGCAAACATAAATCTTACAACACTTTTACATTTTAATGCTTATTGTAATGGAAGATATGCTACATAGTTTATTTGATGCCAACTCTTTAATTGGCAGCTCAGAATAGGCTTTACAACTGGAGCTGAAAATCAAAATAGAATTTACAACTTGAGCTGAAAGAAAATGGTTTCGGCTTTCACTAGACCCCTCTCTTACATATCATAGACAGTAATGAATCTCTGAATCTAAGGAATAGATGCAAGCAACTCCAGGCTGTTTAACAGGCTAATAAATAAGATACAGATAAACAGAAGAAAAGCTGTTAATATAAAAAACTATTTCTGACACATTGCTGTTGTAACAATAGGTCAAATGTCAATTATTTATCATATTAGTTTTTTTTTCACAATTTTTAGATTTAAACATGGTTTTTACTTTTTTTGAAGTGTTATTTGATTTTTTCCTCATAATTTACTTACTTGTATATAATTATATTTATATAATTTAAAACTATGTTACTTAAGCTTTCAAACTTTAACAGATTACTTTCCTCTCAGTTCAATAACAAAACATCCTAATAATGATCGTTGGAATGAAAATGGTGTAATGCTCTTATCAGAAATCAATAGAGATCAATGTGCATTTATGAGTGTATAGATGGACTAATTCCATGTCAATAGCCATAAACACAAATGCGAAAGTTGCTTTCTATTTGACCATGAAAAGATCTGTTAAAATGATTAGTAAATTATTGAAAATACATATTAGTAATAGAAAAATCAGCTGCAACAACACATTTGGGTCTATGTTTAATTAACCAGCTCTGTTTATATTTTTGTATTATTAGAGATTATTATCTCCACATTAGAAAATAGTGAAAAAGTTCATTTGTCTTCATAATTTATTCCAAAAATATAAACTGTTTATATTTAATATTTATTACATGTAAAGTGACATATTTCAAAAATTTTTATTTTAACATTGATACTGTTTGAATAGTCATTTATTCAAAATTGAAATATTCTGGATTTCAAATTTTAAACCATACTGATCAAAATTAAAAGAAAAAAGCCTTGAAATGTCTCACATGTAATGAGTATAAAGTTAGTTTTTTTAAGGAAATTATGAAGACAAATGAAAAGTGTTGTAATTTTTTAGATGCATGATTATTCATAAAAATACTTTTTATTTTTCAATAATGCACTTGTCTGCTTTTGTTGAGTGTTATTTTACATTTTATTTTAGGATAGAATGCCTCTTTTTTCATGTTCTTTTATATGCTAATTTCTATAGACAGTTTACTTGACCCAGCAGGGCACTGTCAAGTTTAGTTTAGAAAGACAGGCATAAAAAAATTGCTGTCTTCATAAGCAAAGGCTGCAATTTTCTGCCCTAGGAAAGAGAGTTGAACAGGAGAAAAAAAGAAGACAACAACAACTTATTCAGTACCTGTCACCTTGTGTTAATAAATAAGAATCTCTTTTTCAGAGGGACGGTGTTGTCTGCCAGGCCGGCCGGCGGAGAGGTGAGGTGCGTGCTCTCTAGATTAAACATCTTGTCTGGTAAGGCAGCCTCCTAATGAATAGCAATAGAGATTCACTGTGTTTTAATGAACAAGACACTGCATTTTACAGGGCGCAATTTATTGGGCCAATTCCCCCTGTCCGTCAGAGCGAGGCCTGCACGGCACCCCCCCTGCCCCGCTCAGTGCCTCACCTTGTCAGAGGGAGGGTGGGGTGAAATTGGCCCAGTGGCTGAGAAAAGGGCCAGGGCCTCTGACTCAATTTACCTGCTGACATCTCTGATCTCACACACAGGATCAGTAAGCAATCCTGGCAATGAGATGCATGGAAATTAATTACTCCTTTTGTGACCCCAACACTAGTACGCACACACATACATGAATACACACACATGTAGGACCACCCCTCTGGGCCGCTGGATCAGTTTACATACGCTTAATAACAGGGCAGGCTATACACACACACTGTCTGAGTGAATGTGACATCCTGCCCCACCCACCTACCCTCCCACCAGCCCCTGGGTCACCCACTCTGGGAGGTTGTAGAGATTAACCAGACCAGCCTATTTACCCTCATTGTGAGACACTGTACACTGAAGTAATTGGTGCTCTATATTTACAGATTTGTCAGTCATTTCCTGCCCAAATAATTCAAAAGACAGTGACTCTGTTGTCACAGACACACTTGAATAATTTCAATTAATAATAAAAAAAAAAGATTTTAAACTAGTGCAGCTTCACAAATGATAATATTGTGAAAAGTTTCACTTTAGGTCATAATTAAATTCAAAAACGTAATCTGTCATATTTTAAATTAATTACAAATAAAGTGACATATGTCAAACCTTTTTTTAAATGTTGATCAGTATGACTTACATCTCCTGAAAATCTGAAAATCCAGAATCTCAGATTATTAGAATTTCATTTTGAGTAAATTATTATACAAACAGTATCAACATTAAAACAAAAGGTTTGAAATATCCAGCGTAATGAATATAAATTGTATGACAGCTTACATTTGATAAATTCTGAACACAAATGAATATTTTCACAATATTAATTTATATTAATAATATTTTTTGGAGATTGCCACTAGTGCTTTTCGTTTGTATAATTGATAATATCAAACAGTTTAATTTTAATAACTTAATTGTCAATGATGCTCCTGGTTAAGATATGTTTTGTTTTGTTTTCTAAGTGGAAGAAAACTTGAATATGACATTTTAGTGCACAATTTCTATTTATTTGCTGTAGAGGTCAAATCTTAAGAACTTTTTTTTCATTTTGAAGATCAACAAAATATTTAACCAGGGGTGCACAAATTTTTGAACATGACTGTAATGGTCAAATCATAGTTTTATTTTTTTTCTGACCAAATAAGTTGCTTAATTGTTAGAAATTGTTTTGATATCTCAGTATTGGGCTGTTGGTATTGGCCAAACAATATATTCTTTAGGATCTAGTGTCTACCAATAGCAATAGAAAGCAATGTATGTAGTCATTTATGTAAAACAGTAAGCGGAAGAGTGAAGGAGAAAATAGTAATGAGACAAAAGCTAAAAAAGGATTAATACACAGTGGATTTATTTGCATTCATTTGTATATGATGTTTGATATCTGCCATTAACATGGTGAAAATGTAATAATGTGTCCTTAATTCTTAAAGCTTTCCTCCACTTCTCATGTGGTCCGTAATGCCGACTTTTAGTTTAATTGAAAGTATGGCTTTGATGTTGCAACATATGGCTTGTGGATTAACCTTGTTATTAGTTTTGAAATGAAAGGTTGAAGCACTGGAGGAAATTGTTACTAAAGAGGATGGAGAGCTGCCAGGGCATGATACTGTACGCCATAGTGTAGCATTATAAACGCTCTCCAAATGGAAATTCACCACCCTTCATTGACCTTGAGTTGGACTTGCTGCAGACGTTAGGTCACGTGACTGACAGTGATGATCACATCTGCGATCACATTCTTCGACACACACTCTGCTTAATTATTCACCTTCCTCACACCATTAAAGTGTGTGTGCCCATGACTAAGAAAGGGATTTCTATGATGATACACGTTCTTTGCCCTAAAACTACCTTTAACTAGTTTGAACCAATTATGTATTGTGTAGCACATTGTTGTTAGCATAGTGTTACTAGCATTGCTGTGTTCTAGCTTTGTTAGCGTGTTGTAGGGCTGATTTCCCTGCTGAAGGCCCCTCATAGATGATTCTGACAGGCAACCTGAGAGAGTTCATCGTTACTTATTCATCGGCCAGACATCAGGTCAGCTCTGTGTTCACATTACATGCTGACACCAAGCTAGCAAGGCCGCGGTAAACACCGTCTGCGTCTGTCATCACCGCACAGAACCTCCAGCCTTGATACCCACGATGCTGCCATCTTTCTAGTTGCTGCCATCCAAATAATGCCACTTGGTTCATACACAAAGCTCTGCCAATGTGATGTCTGCTCGCAATCCAAAGACCTTCTTGAATGAGTGAGTAAACTCACTCATTCAAGCCAGCATTACAAATATCAGCCTTTCAAATGTGGCCTGTCAAAATGACCGCCTTCCATCATTCTGGAGACTGTCATCCAGCTACGACACGTCTGATGAAGCAAGATCTAGTTTCAGCTGCCGGTGGCATCAGGTTTTAGCGTGGCATGTGAGAATGTGGACAAGAAAGAGAAGGAAAGGGAGAGTTTTACTATGTGCTTGGAGTGTAATTACAGCGCCACCTTGCTCTAAAATATCACTTTCTCCAGTCATGAATTAGCCATCAGCTCCAAACTCTGAAAGAACCAAGTGAAGGGTCAGCGAGTCAATCGAGGAGGTCTAGCTTGGTATCATTTGGAGCTTTGAGGGCAAAGGTCAGGTGGTGAGACAACAATTCATCTCAGGTGGCCACTTTGCACCACTAAACATAATTATAATTCCACCGGTCATCAGTTAAGTGTTATTCAAGTGGGGAAATCACAGCTGACACTTATGTTACGTTCCTCCTCACAAATGATCATTTTTTATGTTTTTGAGTATATATTTGTTTTTAAATGAAGGTGAAATCAGGAATAGCTAGAACCTTTTCAGGAATGAGAAATCAAAGCTATCCTACATCATTCACATTGTGACATACAGTATTATGGAAAAATGATAACAGATGGACTCAGATCATGGAAAACGTGGAGAAATTGCTTATTTTTTTTAATGAAATGTGTGGATGATGCACTAAAGCTTAATGTTTTAAAACATATTGACTCTTATAGTGTGAACATAGCCTGTTTTAATTGTTTTGTTTTTGTGATGTCATGGATACCCAGTACATTGAAATAAATGGTGCTCTGTCCTGATACTGAGATTTCTCATTCAGTTACCAAATAAGTGAACTGAAACACGTTGATTTTGTTGATTGATGTGCAGCCACTTACACATTTAAATCATGTAAATTCAAAACAAATGATTTTTTTTTCAGTGTAGCAGTTTAGAAATATAATTAAAATGCTGTTATCATGGGAAACAAGGAGAAATATTTCTCGCTTCTTTTAATTAAATGTATTTTCTGTAGTAATGTTAAAGTTTGTTTCAAATTCATTTTTTTTTTGTGATGCCATGGAAGCAATGAATTTAAATGTACCCACCAATACAGCCTACAGGAGTTTATCTCAACCCTTTAATTTTGAAGTATTTCTGTCTGGAAAAACAACGTATTTAGTTTGAGAGATAAAGAGAGGTTGTAAAGTGGCAATGTAAAAAGTTTTTAATTATTTAGATGATTTGAAATGTAAGATGGAGTGGCACTGTGGCTTGTTGTTTAGCATGTTCACCTCTCAGCACTGAGGTCTTGGGTTCAAGTCCCCATGTGGATGTAGTTCCCATGTTTTCTCCATGTTTGTGTGGGTTTCCTCAAGGGTCTCTGATTTCCTCAGACAGTCCAAAAATATGGAGGTCAAGTGAAATGGGTACTCAGTCTGCTGATGTGAGTGTGCCCAATGATGCCCTGTCCTGGCTATGTTTAAATTAGTGTAATGCCCCACCCAGCACCAAGTGAAGGAGTAGGTGGACTCACTGCAACCCTAACCAATGAGTAAGAGGGTAAGGAGATGGCTGGCTGGCTGAAAATGTAGGATATGGGCCTTTTACTACCAGTATGTTCACTCGTTTTGCAAAAGCTCCTTGAGGAAGCTCAGTGTTTATAGTTGGCATCCAGTATCTGATTCAGCTCATTCATACATCATTCAGTTAAATCAGGTATTCAGACCAAACATAATGTAGCAAAATGTGTTTTAGCAGTGAATACTGTAGGGTTTCAACTGTGTCAGTTGAGAATAACGCTGGTGTTCATTTGAAGAAATTAAGGAGCCTGTCTTGATGAAATTGATTTAAATATGTGTTTAATAACAATACACTCAATGTTATAGTTTTGATCATCCAGAGCTGCATTTGTAGACTTTATTAGAAGCTGTGTGCTGCCTTTTTAACACCTCTGACACCTATCAAATGAGAGAAAACATATACCTCAAAGCCTGTCACACACCACTTTGCACCATTTCGAGAAAACATGTAGTTGAACCTGGAAACCATGTTTTGAACATGACTCAGTTGTCTGAAATTCAGGGCATCTTCTGGGAGTTTTAAACATCTCACAAGAAATCAACTTTACTGAAGTCAGAAATGTGTTTCACTGTTCTTATATGTCCTCATACTAGTGAATTTCCAAAAATTAGACATTTGTAGTCATAATTTAATTGAAAAAGGTAAACTGTGATATATTTTGTATTCATTCCACATTTCAAGCGTTTTTTGTTTTAATGATGATGTTTGAATAGTAATTTGTATGAATGATATGAATTTCTGATGGTCATGAGCTAAAAGTGATTAAAACAAACAAAAAAGTTTGAAAAGTGACTTTAGATTAGAGGAGATTCAACTTTTGCCAATATGATAGCGCACAACCGACCTCCACATTTAACCCATCTGTGCAGTGAAACCCAAACACAAGGCTGTGACAACATATGCCTGAAATGGTGAGCATCCTTATTTATGGCACCCAGTGAGCAGTTGGAGATTAGGTGCAGTCATGATCTGCCTGGGGATCACATGACTTGATCCGTAACCACCAGGCTATGGCTGCCCCTCAAAAGGACAACATTGTTTATGCCTGATTACATGTCATAAAAAATGAGTTTACCTTTTTGAATTAAATAATGAACAACAAATAACTTTTTCACCATATTTGACTTTTTATGTGGGACTGTCTGTATTTGAGTCCTTATGTTTTAACAAGCAATATTCAACAATCTTGTAGACTGGCCTGAGACTTTTGAATAGTACAGTAAGGTCCTAAAATTAAAACGCTGACAGGATCTACCTGTGTGTGTGTGTGTGTGTTCCAGCAAGATTCCCCTGGCTAGTGGTGCTCTGCTCACATTGTGATGCTGTAACATGAAGCAATTAACCTAACAGCAAGTTCCCCCCACCACACCCCCTCCACTGGCGAGGGACCCAGGGTTAATTGGCAGCTTGGCTTAGACAATTTGCTGGAATCTGAGGATGGGTGGAAGGGGCCACACTCTGCTTTGTAGGAATCCGTGAGGCACACGTACATCACACGCGTCCCCCTGGAACAGCAGCTCTGTAGATGACATCCTGCCAAGCAACAATTTACCTCAAATTACTCCATTTTAAACATGTGGCCCAAGGACAAGCTCTTGTTTCCAACCTGCCTTAGAAATTAGCTGTCTGTTTTAGTCATCAAGGTGCTTTATTTATTTATTTATTTTTGTTTTAGAGTGTAATTTAGATTTGCAGAATGTAAGAAGTCACTGAACTTTGAGGATCATTCTTTGTGTTGTAATGAAATCAGGCTATACAAAGCAAGCTACAATTAAGTAGACTCATGTTCTTCTTTAATTTATTCTCCTATTTCTCAAACTGAGTGATGAATGAATTTAAATAATTGAATTTAAATCAAATATGAGGAAAAGAACACAAGAGGAAGACATTGAACACTAAAGTTTGTGGCATCAAAATCACAGCCATGACTTTATTTGCACTGAAACATGACCTCATGTGTTCTGTTGCTTTTAACAGTTTAACAGTTAAAGTCTACACAATCAATACTGATGAACAGTTTAAGAAAAATAGAATTTTCTGAGCTGAAAGGTTTATTTGCCTAATTTATTTAAAATAAGTAGAAGGAACTTTAATATATTAAGGATTTTCTGACTCTTTCCAGACTTTTCTTTTCAGTCCAGTATTCCAATTCAACCAGGTTTGTTTGGTGAATCAGTACTGCATTACGTTAAATCAAGTGTTCTGCTGATGAAATGAATAAATCCATGCGATGGCTGAAGAGCATTGAGGAGAACATCAGAAACTATGTACTCATTCAAAATATTAACTTGTTAATCATTTTTATGGTAAAGGGTGTCTCAAAAGTAAGAACACCCATATAAATTAAAATGATTTTACAGATGGTGATCCGGTTTAGACACAACATATGGGGGGAATTTGTTAGGCCATATCACCAACATGGTAGCCATCTTGAATGCTGCCATCTTGTATTTAACTTCAGTTTAATCACACTGAGGATTTTATATGAAACCAGAAAATTGACCGTCAGGGCTGCAGAATATATTGGAAATGCTGTCCACCATGTTGGAGTGTTAAGGCTACCCATTTCTCCTGTTCCTGATGAACTTTCACCAAAACGTCTGACTGAACTAGCACATGCATCAGCGATTCTGTTTTTATGATGAACATCATCTGTATACTCACAGAGTAAACATTTACATGAGCATTTACATGCCTTTACCTGAGCCCACAGATAGAAATTCAAAGGTGTTAAATCAGTTAAAACACTTGATTAGACCTCTACAGCTGATCCACTTCTGGGAAAACTGTACATCAGGATAGTATCTGATAATGCCATCCTTCACATCACCTGTACAGAAGAACAATCACTGCTTTACATCAGAATGCATGTGTTGACATAAAGCACATCACTGTTTTTCTGGTGAATTTTTCAGTTTGATGTGGGACAAGCCTATCTATCCATTTTTGAAACTGAAAGAATCAAAAATGGCGGCATTCAGGATGCCACCCAGGTTCTTGTCCAGTCTCTCATGATCTGAAAAGACTTGACTACTGCAACTCACTCCTGAGTGGCATTCCTATGCAAACCATCAGGCCTCTGCAGCTGATCCAGAATGCAGCTGCTCGGCTGGTCTTCAGTCATCCTACGTTCTCTCACATCACTCTACTGCTGTGTTCACTGGCTTCTTGTAGCTGCTCACATAAGATTCAAAATCCTGATGCTTGCCTACAAAGCAAAGGCTGGACCAGCCCCTCCCTCCCTAATGACAAAGGTGAAGTCTCACTCTTTGAGCTGCTTGCCCAGCCATCCTTCAAGACATATGGAAGACTAACATCAAGACTCTTCTCTGTACTAGAACCGAGGTGGTGGAACAAACTCCCACTGGTTGTTCTAACAGCAGAGTCCCTCACAGTCTTCACACACAGACTGAAGAGCATCTCTTTGTTGAACACTTAAGCAGCACTAGTTTAAACACTTATTGTAATGCATTGTAAAGCTCTTATATTGTGTATGATTGTGTATCTTTCCTTCTTTCTAGGTATTAGTGAT
>BRDA01000278.1:0-26452 GCA_036984385.1 Crenuchus spilurus | reverse complement strand
CTACCAGGGGCATAATGCCCCAGACAACATAGCCCCCAGGATCATTCAAGCACGCAAACCCCTCCACCGCTGTAAGGTGGCAGTTCAAGGAGGGTAATCAAGTAATCAAGTAATAGGGTAGTAAGTAATTAATCAAGTAATTAACTCTTGACAATGGACAGCTGTTAATTGAAAGTCATTCCAGGTGAAAAGCTGACTGAGAAAATGCCAATATGTGCAAAGCTGTCGTTTAAAGAAGCAAGCAGTTCAGGAGCAGCAACTTGCCAAATTTCAGAACATTTGTCCATTAGCTGAATCTTAAGAGAATGTGAGTCATTCAGGTGATGCTACCCAAGAAGTAAATATTTTTGAATAACCAAGTCAAAGTTCTGAACTGAATAATTCTAAAATATTAACTTTATTCCTATTTAACCATACTTGCAGTACCAGTGCTAGGCATGCAGGTTCCCCTACTTGTGTGCCCACCCGCGGCCCCCCGACAGAAAATATTTCTAATCAATGGTCTTATGTCTGATTATTTATGAATTTTGTTTCCTTTTGGGGGGGTGCATACAAAAAAGTGGTGTCGTGCCCCCCGAAGACGTGTGGTGGCCTACCTGACTCTGATTTAATCAAATTAGCCGCTAATCCCAGAGATTCACATACTTTTACAACTTACAAATATGTCAATTTTGGTCATTTATCTCAATAAATAAGTGAGAGAATATATACTATTTTTGTTTTACTTGTTTAATTGGGTTTTAATTATAGGACTTCAGGATTCACAAACTTTCAAGCACCTCTGTATGAACTACAATATGTGCCTATAGAGGGAGAGGTATAGGAGGGGAAAAAACAGACTGTATAGACTTTTGACTATCAGTATTTCATTTTACCGAAGTAATAACACTTTAGAATAAACCTGGTTACTCTACCCAACTATGACATTATGCTATTCTATACATCCATTTTTATGCAGTTTTGTGGACTGAATATCAATATGAAGTGAATTATAGTAGCTTGTGACCTATGACGTTTCCTCCAAGTAATGCTAGGGACAGTCACTGACAGTGATTATGTATTCAGGTCATTCTTTGCAGTGTGAATTATGAATTGAGATGAAACTGACACCAACACTAGGTCAGATTTGTATGTAATGGTTACAGTAAATTATTGTACCTGTCTATTTTTGTTCCATTCTGTGGAGTTTTATTATTGGCAGTTATTGATAGTGGTTATATATTCAAGTCATGATAGAAAACCCTTCATTCTAATTCACTCTCAGACACACACACACACACACACACACACACACACACACACACACACACTGTTTTGCTGTGTCTGGTTATTTGGAGATGTGTGCTGAGAGAAGAGATGCACCTGTTTTTGCCCTTTGACCTGTGGGGAATATGCACACTGTTTGATTGATAGAGGAAGCAGTGAGGTCAGGCCAGTCTATGGCTCAGATGTATGGCCCAGCATCGAAAGCACTTACTTCTAAAGCTGTGATGTCCTTAATGAGACGATTGTGTAATTAACAAGTGTTTGATGCAATTAACATTAGCGTGCCAGGGTTAGACAGTTGCTTGTCATTAGATACTTCTCTGTGACACTATTAATTACTGTTAATGACCTCACAGGTGAAGCTTTGGCCACCAAACCACTGAATCCAACACACCTGCATATCTGCTGTATTTCACACTGACTACAATTAGTAGCAAACTTCATAAGTATAAAAATATAATACAGTACCTGAATATACTGTTTTATATGTATTTATTACATACAATTCTTATGTTTTAATAAAATATATAGTCAAGTCAAATGTATTTATACAGTGCTTTTTACAACTGATGTCATATAAAACCCCAATTCCAAACATGGGTGAACATTGTGTAAAATACATATAAATAAAAACAGAATGCCATGATTGGCTAATTTCATAAACCCATATTTTATTCACAATAGAACACGTCATATGATAAAACTGAAAAATTTATTCATTTAGAAATTGATGGCAGCAGTGTATCTCAAAAAAGTTGGAACAGGGGCGTGTCTACCATCTTGTAGCATCCCCTCTTCTTTTCACAGCCCATAATGGCCGAAAAGTGACGAATCAAGTTACTGGTGTTTTGGGAGAGGAATGTTCCATTCTTGGGTAAGGTAGCATTCCAGCTGCTCAACAGTCTTCAATCTTCTTTGCCGGATTTCCCGTTTCATGATGCACCAAATGTGGTCTGTACAGCAGCACACAAACTTCTGTGAAGTCATTTTGTTTTGAGGGATGCAGTATGTGGTTTAGCATTGTCATGCAAGGTCTTGCCTGAAAGAGATGTGTGGATGAGAGCTTCTGTTATTCTAAAATCTCTGTATACAGTTTAGCACTGATAGTGACTTTCCAGATGTGTAAGCTGCCCACACCATAGACCCTGATGCAACCCCATACCATCAGAGATGCAGGCTTTTGAACTGTGCGATGATGGCAAGCTGGATGGTCTGTCGCTTCTTGAGTCCACATTACATGGCATTGCAAAAAAAATACTAATTTTTATTTATCTGACCACAGAACAGTTTTTCACTGTGCCTCAGTCCACTTGAAATCAGCTTTGGCCCAGAAAAGACAGTGGCATTTCTAAATTATGTTGACATGAGGCTTCCTCTTTGCATGATACAGATTTAACTTTTGCTGATATTATGTACTGTACATCAGAGATGTCCCAGATTAGGAGCAGGTGGGGCCCAGCCCCACCAGATGAGGCTGTGGAGCACTATGTGACATAATCAATCATTTTGTTTACATTTATTTTACTTAAATATTATTTTCTAACATTGTTGTGTATTTGACTTATGAAAACTGCAGTAGTTCCCAATACATTTAAAATATTCTTGTACATGTTGCGTAAGGTCAGTACTTTCAGCAGTCTTCATTTAGTTAGTGAGTATGGGGTCAGCCTATCAGCATCCGCTTTAGCATGTGAGCAGTAAAAAACACTGCACATGTGCAACAGCTTTCAATAATGACATGCGGGGCACGTTTATTCTGGCCCTATACTGGGAGCAGCCAATAAAAAATGAAAGATTTGCATATGCGAGCTTATGTGCATATTGTTTACAGTATCAGAATTGCAGCTTGCCACTCAAAAACATCACAGTAACTGTTAGTCACTGCTAACCCGGCACACATCGACAATTTAATCAGTTAACAGGTAGATAACACACAAACAGTCATCTTACCTCAGTAAAATGTTTATTTCCTTTATTCATGGCTGGAATGTATTGTATTTAAGTTCCTTTGGTCACAATAACCAAAGTAAAGGCAACAGAATACTACCGGTAAGTGTAGTCTCCCTACAGGGGATTCATCTCATGGTGGGGCTGCTGAATTCGGCATATCACCGTATTATACTTTTTGGAATTTCATTGATGAGGTGCATTTGTGGTTGAATTAATTGAGCAAGTAGGTTTGTATGTAGTTTCACAGATGAGCAGGATGCTGCCCACTGAATTTATTGTGCCCCGCCTGCCTTTCTATTCTAGAGATGCCACTGCTGTAGATGGGATATTCAAAGTCTTTGCAATTTTACACTGAGGAAACATTTTTCTGAAATTGTTCTGCAATTTTTCATGCAATTTTTTGCAAATTGGTTAACCTTTGCCTGTCTTTGCTTCTGAAAGACTCTGCCTCTCTATAAAGATATTTTTTATATCCAGACCTGTGAGTAGCAGTACCACTTATTTTCCAGTCTTTTGTTCTCCGGGTCACAACTTTTTTGAGATGTGCTGCAGCCATCCAATTTTACTTAATATAAATCAAGTTAATAATTTTTTCATGAAATTGTAAAATGCTTCCCTTACATTTTACATAGCGTCCCAAGTTTTTTGGAATTGGGGTTGTAATATACAAACCACATATTGTAATAAAATCCATTTTATATGTAAGGTTGGCAAAAACAAATAAATTAAATACATACAATTTGCCCCATATTCCAAATGTTGCCAATATTGTCTAAACTGAACAGCCCAAACTAATATATCCACTGTAAATGTAGAAAAAAATTACATTTAGGATAAGAGAGGAAATCTATGACTGTTATCTACCACTGTATGAGAATAATTATTGTTATATAATAAGAGTGATTCTCTGGGCCCTGAGTGGCTCAGATGCTGACAAGATAACCAGAGGATTATGAGTTAGAATCCCGATCATGCTGTTCGCCATCAGCCCGAGAGACCAAAAACGGACTCTCTCTGTGCGGGTAGACAAACCTCTTTTCCCATCGCGTTCACAATAAAATGTCCACTGGCTCAGTCATCAACTGTTTGGTCCATCGGAGCTGGGGATCCTGTGCTTTCCTCCAAGCACATTGTCTCCCCAGTGACTGTGTATCAGTAGTTGAAAAAGAGGCGGTTGCTGCTTCACATGCATCGAAGGAGGCTTATGCTTGTCTTCACTCTCCTAGAGTCAGGGACATTGCTGATGGGGATAGTCCCTAGCAGATGGGATGGGTTAATTGGCTACTACTACATTAGGAGGGAGAAAAATTGGCAAATAATTCAAATAAAATTATACATTTATAATTTATTTACAAATTTATATAAAATTATCCTCCCACAGTCCAAAACATAGAGGTCAAGCCCTAAACTTCCCTGGTGTAAGGGTGTGTATGTGTGTGTGTGTGTACCCAGTGATGGATTGGCGCCCTGTCCTGGCTTTGGGTAGTATACTGGAATGCCCTGTCCAGTGCTCAGTGGAGGGGTATGAGATTTTACTGCAACCCTGAACTGGATTAAGTGGTCCAGATAATGACTGGATTGATAATTAATTTAAGACTTAATTCATAAATCACAAATCATATGACAAATAATCAACAAATGTATCCAAAGTTGTGTTCAGTCCCAAACTATTTCCAGTACTGAATTTATATGCAATATGAGTTTGTATGCAGGTGTATTTTCAGGGATTCAGATGATGGTCCTAATTATGAATTATAGTACATAAGGATGCATATTAGTAATTATTAGTCAAATAAGTTTTACGGTGTTCAGTAAATATGACAGTGGAAAATAGAAATATCTGGTCATTAGTTTATTTTTAAAAAATCTTACTTCAAACTGAGTTGGTTTAATATTGTCCAGATCACTCAATATTATTTTGACCAAAACTATGCCGATGTTATAAATGTGTATGTTTTTAATATTTCAAAATACACTCAAACTACACTCAAGCATTTTAGAGATGACAAAAGTCACTGCACTTATTTACTATTTGTTACTTTGCTGTTTGTGTGAGGTGGCAGGCTGTTGAGGCGAACACGAGGCGGAGATGTATTGCAAACAAGGGTATTTATTAATGACACAGACAGGACAAAACAAAAGGCAGCACGAGGGCTGAACTAACAAGGATCTGGGAAGGACACTGGGTTAGGCTAAATAACAAAAGACAAGGTTCAAGGTGCATGGTAGCATTGTAGACAGGGTCGTAGACAAGGGAAAAGGTAAATGCAAACAAAATGAGCGACGAGGAACAAAGAACTGGACAGAGCATATAAAGGCACAGACTGGGAACATAGAACAAGCGACAGCTGGACATAATGAGACAAGATGACACAGGAAATCCACATAAGGGCATGCAGAACATGATCAGAACACAAGAGGGAGACAAAACACAAGGGCAGGGGCTCAGATCCTGACAGTTTGTCTGTAATCTACTGTGATTGCTGTTTCTACTGTTTTTGTCTTGCATTATCCATTAATAACAATGCAAATAGTCACAGTACTTTCATAAAAGATTGCAGATTTGGTATTTGAAATACTGTACAATTAATCCTGCTTAATATGACCAAAAAACATTTTAGTGTCTACTTTCTGTGTGTTTGTTGAATTTAAGGCATTGTAATATTTAATGTGACATACATTTTGTACATGCCAGATGTTTATTTTGCCCTTATAACTGCAGAATAACTCACCAGTTTGCATTATGTTCTGTGTAGTTATTGGATAATACTCCTTAAGATGTAATAAAAGTCAGAAGCTTAAGAGGTAAAATTCAGACTGTAAGTGCATCTTTAAGTTTGTTTTCAGTGTTAACTTACATTCACTTGTCACGGGCACAGGCTTTTTAAGAAGGTAAATGTGTACCGTTAGTGAGGATATGTCCTTCCTGAAGCTGTGGTGCATTTCTCAGTCAGATAGATGTGTCTGGGTGTTCAGGTGATCCACAGACACACAGACAGAATGAGATGCATTAAGGCAGGAGAGGAAAACCAAAAATGCACCTGCTTCCCATGTCCCGCTCTGCTTATACATCTCCACTCACACAATAGCTATTGTTCCCTAAAGGATTGTGCTCATCTGTTCAATAGAAGTCTGGTGGAAATATAAATGTTTTTTCTTCTCCTTTTTCTCTCTCTCTGATTCAGTAGTCTGGAAGGTCAACACACACACGAGCGTCCACACACTCAGACACACTCCTCTTTTTCTGTTGTACATCAGTATGACCTCAAGTCCCCATGGCAACAGCAGGGGTCGCACCCCTTTCTGTGGTTAGAGACACATTAGATGACCTCAGGCGCACAGCTAGCATAAATGTTGGAATGGGTGCGTGCACGTGTGTACATTAGACGACCTCACACAAAACCTCCATAAATGTTGAAGCAGCTGAGTGGTGAGTGTGTATGTGAGTGTGTGTGAGAAATGGTTTGTTTCAGTGAGAATACACACTTTCATTCAAGCAGCAATGATGGAAAAGAAATCTTAACTCAGCCCCATCAGCACTAATAATAAATTAGACCCCCTCCTCATCTCTCTTTCTTCTTTCTGTCTCCATCTCTCTCTCTCTGTGTGTCATTATATCTGTCTCCATCTCGGTCTCTCTCATTCTCTCTCTGTCTCATTCTCTCTCTCTCTCTATCTCTCTCTCTCTCTCTCTCTCTCTCTCTATATATATATATATATATATATATATATATATATATATATATATATATATATATATATATATATATATACTGTGAGAGACAATCTAAAAGAAAAAATCCGGAAATCACAATGTATGATTTTTTTATAATTTATTTCTGTGTTACTGCTGCAAATAAGTATTTGAACTCAAAGTCCTCAAAGACTTGTTAGTCCGCCTCTAAAAAGTCCACCTCCACTCCACTTATTATTCGAAATTAGAAGCACCTATTTTAGGCCGATAGCTGCATAAAGACACCTGCCCACCCCAGACAATCAGTAAGACTCCCAACTACTAATATGGCCACGACCAAAGAGCTGTCCAAAGACACCAGAGACAAGACTGTAAACCTTCTCAAGGCTGAAAAGGGCTACGGGGCAATTGCCAAGTAGCTTGGTGAAAAAAGATCAACTGTTGGAGCAATTATTAGAAAATGGAAGAAGCTAAACATGACTGTCAATCTCCCTCTGACTGGGGCTCCATGCAAGATCTCACCTCGTAGTGTATCAATGATCCTAAGAAAGGTGAGGAATCAGCCCAGAACTAAATGAAAGGAGCTGGTCATGGACCTGAAGAGAGCTTCCAAGGTTACTGTGGCTAATACACTAAGACGTCATGGTTTAAAGTCATGCATGGCAAGGAAGGTTCCCCTGCTTAAATCCACACACGTCCAGGCTTCATGTTTTAGGGGTGTTTTTCTGCACATGGGACTGCACTGTATTAAGGAGAGGATGACTGGAGCCATGTATTGCGAGACTTTGGGGAACAAGCTCCTTCCCTCAGTTAGAGCATTGAAAATGGGTCGTGGCTGGGTCTTCCAACATGACAATGACCCAAAGGACACAGCCAGGATAACCAAGGAGTGGCTCTGTAAGAAGCATATCAAGGTTCTGGAGTGGCCTAGCCAGTCTCCAGACCTAAACCCTATAGAAAATCTTTGGAGGGAGCTCAAACTCCGTGTTTCTCAGCGACAGCCCAGAAACCTGGCTGATCTGGAGAAGATCTATGTGCAGGAATGGGCCACAATCCCTGTTGCAGTGTGTGCAAACCTGGTGAAAAACTACAGGAAATGTTTGACCTCTGTAAAGGCTACTGTACCAAATATTAACATTGATTTTCACAGGTGTTCAAATACTTATTTGCAGCAGTAACACACAAATAAATGATTAAAAAATCATACATTGTGATTTCCAGATTTTTTCTTTTAGATTATGTCTCTCACAGTGGACGTGCACCTAAGATGAAAATTTCAGACCCCTCCATAATTTCTAAGTGGGAGAACTTGCAAATTTGTTCAAATATTCAAAGATTTTTTTATGAAAGAAGACATGAGCAAGAAATTAATAGCAACAATTTGAACAAAATTCTATTAATACTATTAAATACTTAATACTATTCTACTTTTTATACCCTGGAGACAATAAACTCTCTTTTCTGATTAATAAAATAATTGATTAATGTAATAAAAAGTTTAGTTCTATATTAATGCTCTGGTGACAGTGAATGGTTAACCATAAAAACCAAGTAATCTAGGCTAACCTGTCCAATGTTTTCTTTGTAATTGACAAAAGAAAGTAGAACCACAAACAGGTACACAAATATCTAAACAAGGTACATCCTCAAGGTAAAACAAAGTTTTAGCTACATCTCAGACTCATGTTAATGACAGTACAATTAGAAAAAGACTGAACAAGTATGGCTTGTTAAGAAGGATTACACCACAAGACTTTTGGAACAATTTTCTTTGGACCAAAGTGATGTTTAGTGATAATACACAGTGCCTTGTTTGGCAAAAACCAAACAGAACATATCAGCACAAACACCTCATGCCAACTGTTTAATACAGAGGTGGAGGGGTGATGATTTAGTTTGGTTTTTGGATTATTATGCAGTCACAGGACCTGGACACCGTGCAGTCATTAAGAGGACAATGAACTCCTCTGTATACGTTTTCTACAGTCAAATGTAAGGCCATCTATCTGACAGCTAAAGCTTGGCTGACACAGTGAGTCACGCAAACAGGACAGTGATCTCAAGCACACCAGCAAATCTTCAAGACAATGACTGAAAAAGAAAAGAATCAAGGTGTTACTAATCCGAGTGGCAAAGACGCTACCACTATGACCCGAGGATCGCGAGTTCGAATCCCGGTCATGCTGTTTGTCATCAACAGTCGGGGCCCACAGAGAGCAAAAAATTGGCAGTGCTCTCTCTGGGCGGGTAGATGGCGCTCTCACTCTCTATCATTTTCACGTTGCAATGTCCGCTGGCTCAGGCGTCTACTGATTGGTCCAATCGGAGCTGGGGACCATGTGTGCCTTCCTCTGAGCGTGTTAGGCTCTCCAGTGACGGTGTATCAGCGGTGGCTGCATCACACGCAGCGGAGGAGGCTTGTGCTTGCCTGCACCCTCCTAGAGTCAGGGACATTGCAAAGTGATGGGGAGAGTCCTAATGGAGGGGATGGGCTAATTGGCTACCACTACATTGGGAAAGGGATTAAACTGGCAAAAACCTAGAAATAAATGATAAAAAAAAGAAAGAAAAAAAAAAAAGAATCAAGGTGTTACAATAGCCCAGTCAAAGTACAGGAAACATGAAATGCTGTGCCTTTAGAGACCTTAAGAGGCTAATAAAGTCAAACAGAAAACAATTACATGAGGTTAATGCTGTTAAAGGTGGCTCTACAAGCTATTGATTCATGCAGTTTTTCCACATTTTGGCTTCATTTTTGATAAATAAATAGTGGCAAGGTGGAATCTGTTGTGTGCCTCTGCGTTGGTATTTATCTGACTGTAAGACATGCTAATGATGAGATGATTTTTATTATGCCCTGATACGTAAAACCATATAATTCAAAGAGGATATATTCTGTTTTTCCCATGACTGTATGTGGCAAGCAGACTAATGGACTTGGCAAAGGAACCTCCAACTTCACACCATGGAATTCTTGGCCTCTGTCGCATCCATTAACATCATGTAACAGGACACCTCAACCATTATCCCCACATATTAGATTTTTCATAGTGTGAAGGCAGTGGGTGAGTTTTTTTTCTTACATTTTCATGGTGATACCACTGTAAAATGTCAGTACAGTCCTGAGAAGAGATAAGTGTTTTCCTAAAATTTCTTACTTGAGCAGTATGTTCTGATGGCGCGCAGTTTAATGAAAAGGTAAAACTAAGCTCATTCCCGAGCACACATTGACAGTCATGTTCTGCATGCTCAGTCAATGGGAACAGTGACAAATATGCACAAGTCAACAGTGAAGGCTGTGTTTTGCATGTCCACAAGATTTGCTGTCAAGAATGTTATCAAAAGCTTCAGTCAGTGACCAAAAACATAATGTTCATGTGGACGCAAGGCAGAACCACAGAGAAAACACAACAAATATCCATATAAATGTAGACTGGCACTTAGTTTCCATACGCAGACTTTGAAATGTTCTGTTTTGTAAGTTTGGTTTACCATAAAATGGGCCTACAATTTATTTTATGCATGGACAGGCTAGCCTTCACTGTTTTGATGTAAACAAACATGAATGTGGTTTGGATTGCAAGTCTACTACCTACTATTCTGCTTGTTTCAGTGAGTAGTAAATAATAAATGTCAAAATACACAATATGTCTGTCACTCTCATGACTAACTGATGACTTCCAAGTGCTAAAGAATCCCATCATTCACATTCATGCAGGACTGCAGAACATTCTTTGAAGTGCTCATAAACACATCACCTTAGATAATCTACATCATGCAGCTCATTTACTTTGAAATGAATCACCTCTCCATGTCTCAATCTTATGCTCCTCCAACTCATAGATCTGAACCTATAATGAAATAAAGCAGCCACTGTTACAGTGGAATCAGCAAACAAAACAAATGTCTACCAGGAAGCTTAACACACTTACTGACCATGGGTGATTTGTAGTAGCAGTGAAGAATGTTGATGAAGTCTGTGATGGTCAGCATACCTGGACAATCAAGGCAAACATAAAAAACAGTGTAGAGGTCTAAATCACGGACCTCACAATGATTTGAGTAAAAAAAATATTTGAATCTATTCCATTATTCCAATCATTATATACACCAAAGAGCCATAACATTAAAACCACCTCCTTGTATCTACACTCGTCCATTTTATCAGCTTCACTGAAATTAAAGTTTTACAATTACAGATTGTAGTACATCAGTTTATCTGTATACAATGTTAGCACCCATTCATCCTGCCAACAGGCCACATGACCACAACAAACTGGTATTATGTGGTGTGTTAGGCTGTTTTCTCCCAGTAGAAGTGGATCAGATTTTAAACAGCATGTCTTCTCAATGTCAAGATCATTAAGAACCATTAAAGTTGAGATTTTTTCTTGTCCTCTAAAGTTTCCGTTTCAGAAATACAGTAAGAGCTGTTGTTCCGTCAGCAACATTGACTCTTACTCTTAATTATGGCATTATTATATTCTTTATTTTGCATTAATACTAAATTAGAATCACAGTATTGTAAAATTGCTGCAGCTCAGATATAATCATTCATACCGTTTTTACCCGTGAAACTGTATAAACAAGACAACGGGGCTGTGATTAAAAATTAATAACAATGAAATAAAATCTGAGCCATTTGAGGAAGCAACCTCATCTCACCCACAAATCTTTGCTGATTGCTGTCCCACAGCGGAGCTGCTCGTAACCCATTGGCCACCAGTGCAAAGAAAGCTTTCTTAACCTGAGAGAGGGAGCATAAAACATGTAAATAAGGTTTCACAGGAGTGTGTTAGCTCACAGTCGGTTATATTGCGTTATGCTTAATAAAGATCTGGATGTGGTTTAGTTGCAGTCATTTGTCAAAAGCAAAAAATGTTCTGTGAGGAAAATCCTTTCTCCAACACAGCTTCGGCAATTTTGTTGTATACCACTACAAAGAACAAGTATTTGGAATTAAATCCCACAACAATTTCACAGAGACACTCAAAATCCCCTCACACCTGCAGGGTGGTGTCAAAAACCACCAGTTTGCAGCTGGTTGGAATGGCATCATAGCAGCGGTGCTTCTTCATGAAGTTCAGGTAGGCCTCGGCTGCTGGATCTGGTGCTTATGGGGACACAAAAAAAAGTGTTGACTGTCTTAACAAGCTCTTAAACAAATACTTTTGCAACAAAACATCTGTAGTTTCCCCATTTACAACAAATGTAGCCCATCAGCTAACAATAGCCATTACAACATTACAACAAACATGATGAAAAACTTCTTCCCGCAAGCCATCCAAACTCTGAACAATAGCACAAGCAACGTACTCCCGGTCTAAATAAACATCTGTTTGATGTCTAAATTTACCTTTCGAGAAGCTACGAGACTAATATTACTAAAACACACATTCTCTCAACACATTCATTTGTAAAGCTCACAGTAGGTTATACTGTGTCCTAAACCACATTGACCAATTTTAGGTGAGTATTGAGTTCAAGTTCTTAACTAAAGAAGCAAAATTTGGACTCCATGTCCAAGCATGTCTGAAAAACTGGATGAATATGATTGGTGAACCATTCTTTTTCATACCTTAACTCCACCAAAACTTCATATGTATTATTCCCCAAACAGCCATAACATTAAAACCACCTCACTGTCCATTGTATCAGCTCCACTGCCCTTGTACAGACCCATTTAAAAAAAATAGAATATCATGGAAATGTTTTTGAAATCCTGTTTTCGTGGGTTTTATGAGCTGGAAGCCCAAACTATGTGAAAATAAACAAACAAATACTTGAAATTGTTTAAATTGTGGGCCCTGAATCTATAATCTATGAAAGCTTAATTTTTTTGAATAGCATTATGGAAATTAATCATTAATCACTTTTCCATGATATTCTAATTTTTTTGGAATGGGTCTGTATGTGCACGTTGTAGTTCTACAATTAGACTGTAGTCCAATTGTCCATCTGTTGTAGTCCCTGTATATTTTATTATCCTCCTTTCACCTGTTCTTCAGTGATCAGGGCCACCACAGAGCAGCTATTATTTGGGTGATGGATCATTCTCAACACTGCAGTGACACTGATGTGTGTGTTGTGCTGGTGGATCAGACAACAGAGCTGCTGAAGTAAACTGTCCAATCACTGTTCACTCTATTAGGCACACCTACCTTGTTAGTCCACCTTGTAGATGTAAAGTCAGAGACAGCAGCTCAGCACAGTATGTGTTGGTCCTCTAGTCCTTTGTGACAGAATGTGGCTCACAGGAAAGTTTGGTTGGTGCACTATTTTCATTCTAATAACACTGAGATGTTTAAAAACATCAGAAGCTCTGCTGTATCTGATCCTCAGACACACATTAACACACCACCACCAAGTCAGTGTCACTGCAGTGCTGAGAATGATCCAACACTTGAATAATAGCTGCTCTGTGCGGGTCCTGTTGTTGAAGAACAGGTGAAAGGAGGATAATAAAGTATACAGAGAAACAAATGGACTACAGACTACAGCCTGTAATTTCAGAGCTGATTAAAAGGACAATGGGTGTAGATACAATGAGCTGGTTTCAACAAGTGGCTGGTTGGTGTATACTGTATTCATGGATATGGTATAGATATCAACAAAGTTCTGTGGACTGATCTACACTTTGAAATGTGCAGAGTTGTCCTACCTGAATTATCCAGATCCTGGCCCTCAGGAGACACCTCCTGTCCAAGAAACAGCATTAGGTCAAAATGCTATTGCTGTAAACAGATATAAATAAGTGTGCTGAGGATAATTCACGTGCTACACAATGTCTGAGGGTCTTACCTGCTCTGTGGCCTCCATAGTGAGAGAGGGAGGAGAGCTTGGCTGTTTACAGGGGGCTGGTGTACTCACTGGTGTCCTGGTGGAGATGAATATATTAGACTGAGCCGAGACAGCGTCGCTCCGTCGATGTACACTCGCTGCTGAGCAGCTAAACGACCGAACTGACACCGACTGTTGGTAGGCCGGAGGGTTTGGCAGGTTAAGTCCATATTTAGCCCTCGCCCTCAGGGATATGCGACCCGAGGACGGCTGCGTTCCAATACTTGTCCTTGCGTTCTAACTAGGGCGCCTATCGAGAGGGCAGAATTCTGAAGCCGTGATCGTTCTTTAGTCAGCGCTGTGCCCATATAAGGAAGTCCGGATCTAACAGTTTCCACGCATTGGTCAGAATTAATGGATGTTAATATTTTTAAATAAAAAAAAATTCGATATCTGAAACGTTTCTCTCAGGGTTGCCAGGTCCAGAACATTTCCACCAGCCCAATGTCTGCCTAACCCCTGAAAGAAGCCCACACACACTGTATTACATACAAAAAATATGTTTGGGTTGCAGGTGCTGAATGTCTTTCCACAGTCCTCCAGCAATGTTTCAAAGACATATTGCAGGTGAGCAAACACTAGTAAAAATACATATTCCAAATGCAATTGATTGAACCTCACAGATGTTTCAGACATGTATGTCTAGCAAGGTAGCAATTTAATTTCATATAATAATTTCACAGTTTAAGTGGCTCAGTGATTCAGATGAAATATTCCAGAATAACAACATTAAAAATGTTTTTATTATGTACAACTCAGGCACATTTTTGTAGTCTAAAGTGTCTTCAGTAGAGGTTGCTGTTAGTACACAAGTCACTTTACTGTACTGTGTGAAGAAGAAACGTGCACTGGAACAGGAGCTCAGAAATTAAATACGTCTACAGTCACAATGTTCAAAATGAGAGCTGGAATATTTTGCAAAGATTAAAATACTCTAATATGAGGTTAATAAAATATTATCATAGTTAATGTTAAAAAAAAGTATAAAAGATAAAGACATCCTAAAGTAGATATAAGCTACAATGGAGCACTGTGAGCAGTGGATATTATCCATTAAAACCCATAGTTAAACTAGAAAATATTGTGATGATTTTTAGTTATCACCCAGACCTACCACAAAACGTATAACATTGGTAAACGCAACCAACAACTTCTACCATAACAACAAAATGGATGCTTGTTTCCAACCAAATTCTTTATTTTGTCTCTCTCATATTTATCCAAAACAATGTGATGCAGTTTTAACAAATTGTAAAAGTAATCAATAATAAGGTTGGCTATATGCTGACTTCCCTCAAGCAAACTTAATATACACCACACAAATTCACTTCACACACACACCACTCCTTCCAATTGCAACTGTTCGGCAACCTACTGATCAATGAGTCATCAGATCAGGGAAGTATTTAACAGAGATAACTTGGATCAAGTTATCCAGGTCACTCAAAAATCCTTCTTGTGAATGTACTCAGCCCATACATTCTATTAAAGGAATGGTTCACTTAAAAAAAAATGCTTATGTTGTTTAGAAGTGGAGTTGTGACTTAACATTGCAAACACAAGAACTCAATAGTCACCTAAACAACCCATTTGCCAAGGTCTCACAGACTAGTTATGTGGTTTAGGAAACCATATGACTTACTGTGAACTATAAAAAATACAGAAATATCAAAGTTTGTTTTTTAAGCCAGTGTTTCACTTATTTCCATTATATATCTATTTTTAAAGGCAGTAAATTATGCTGTGCCACAAAATTGTAGTTTGTGAGACCTTAAGATCTGTATGCAATTTGAGTGGATTGAGAAATAGTTCCTCATGTATTTTGACATTGCTATTTAGGAAGTTTTAAACTAAAGAGCAAAATGTGTATTATAAGCATGTCTTTATTAATTAGCTACATTTGAATTAAGCAGGAAATTATGCAAATAAGAGATTGAACCAATTCTTTAATGTGTTCGTTTCTGTCTCAGCCACTTCCTCAACTTAGCAGTAATCCAGCAGTTAGACAAGCTTTGGCCAGCATCAGGCAGTCTGGTACAACTGTTGTGAAACTGAGCTTTACTTTTTCAGTAATCTGCTGGTTTGATATCTAAACACATATGCCATAGTGCTGATCCCAAAATTATGCATGAAAGCTCAAATCTTGCTATGGTGGAAGCTGGCAAAAGTAACAATTATAGACTGCTAAAAGTCTAGCTGTTCAATTTTTATATTATAATAAAAGCAAAACACAAGTCAACCTATTTTTCATTTGTATTCAAAGTCAAAATGTGTAAACCTGAAAGTTTATCCAGCTAATGATGCTCTTTCATTGATAAGGGACATTACAAACCCCTTCTCAAGAGCAAATGTACAGCAAAAATAAAATCCGCACCGTCACTGTGCCTTTTCTGAACCATGGTCACATGCTTCAAGTTAAAACAGACAACCAACTGTTTATGTACAGTTCTGTCAAACTTTTATATTTAAAAAAAATGTGAAAAAAATATATACAGTGGGAAAATAAGTATTTGATTCAATGCCGATTTTGCAAGTTTTCATACCAACAAAGAATGGTGAGGTCTGTAATTTTTATCGTAGGTACATTTCAACTGTGACAGAATCTAAAAAAATCCAGAAAATCACATTGTATGATTTTTAAATAATTTGCATTTTAATGCTTAAAATAAGCATTTGATCACCTACCAACCAGCAAGAATTCTGGCTCTCACAGAACTGTTAGTTTCTCTTTAAGGCAACTAAGGAGTTGCTCCGTAAGAAGCATTTCAAGGTCCTGGAGTGGTCTTCAGTCTCCAGACCTGAACCCAATAGAAAATCTTTGGAGGGAGCTGAATCTCAATGTTGCCCAGGGACAGCCTAAAAACCTGAAAGATCTGGAAAAGATTGTATGGATGAGTGGGCCAAAATCCCTGCTGCAGTGCAAACTTGGTCAGAAACTACAGGAAATATCCGACCTCTGTAATTACAAACAAATGTATCAAAGACTTATTGCATGCACTAAAATGCAATTTAATAATTTAATTAATAAAAATTAAAGGATTTTCTGGATTATTTATTTTTAGATTCTCTCTCACAGTAGGTGGGAAAACACACAAAATCAGCAGTGTATCAAATACTTATTTTCCCCATTGTATACATGGCAACACATCAAAACTTAAGTGTTAAATGAGGTGTTAAAAAAGCTAACTTAAGTGAGGAAGAACAAGTAAAGGAAGCATGAGTGCAAACAAAAGAAACTACACCCAAGATGAGTAACAATTCAGCTCTCATATTGAGCCTTTCTCTTTGATATTACAGACTTAACTTATTGCAAGTGTGCATTTGAGCAATAAACAGTATGTGCAATAAACTGAACCAAAAATGACAAATTCTAACAAATTTGGCAAGAGAGCTAAACTGGCCATGAGTCGAGAGATTCAATGAAAAACTAAAATTTGTCTCATTTAAGTTTAAAAAAATAGAAGTTTGCAAAGACTAAACAATGACTCTGGCCTTCATAATTCTGGACACATTAAACCCAACTCGTTTAACTCCACCTGACTTCATGCCCAAATTCAACTCTCATACCTTATTTATATTTACACCTTAGCATTGGTATCCTTGGCCTATAACAGGGTCCCCCAGACCTGAACGGATTTTGAACACTTTCCTGATTTAACTCCAACAGAGTTAAAGTATTGTTAGAACAGGGAAAAACCCTAAAACGTACAGGGCAGGGCTTCTCCAGGACTGGTGGCACCTTGCCAATAGAGCCTATGCATCTTTAAAGGTTAGAGTGCACTGATCATTTCCAACAAACATGTTAATGCTGGAACTGGCTTTACAACATTACAGAATCTAGAACACACAACCCGTATGAATGAAGGAGAACAATGGAGAGCATTGTGAAAACTCTAGAAACATCTAGGTTCTTGAATAAGTTTGTGTGCTTTGGATTTAAGAGTTATTTTAAGTTTTAAATTTTTAAAGGGGGAATCTATAAGATGAGCTGGTTTTATTTCGCAACATTTATGACCATAAACAGGAGTTAGGTAGCCTGAATCTAACCAGGTATGAGAAGGGCTGGTGGTTTCCCAAAAGGCATTGCAGTCTTGGAGCAACAAGGGGGTCTCTGAAGAGTGGCCAATGGGAGTAAATGACCTTCACTGAACAAAGCAGGAGAGAACCGTGGTGCAGCAAGCCAGGTATACCAGGAAAAGCGATGGCCTGTGGAGACATTATGAGAGCTACACTGCAATGTAGAAAAAAAGTCCAGGTGGCCTTGACAAAAGAGCAGGAGGTCGGGGCAGTCCTGTGGCTGGGTGTCTGGCGAGGGATCTGAAGAGGTAAGAGCAGAGAAGAGGGAGCCAAAAAGAGTGAATGCAGAGTTCTGATAGAAATAAGGACGTGAGGAAGCGCCAAGATGTCGGTGGTTGTAGTGGAAAGTTGGGGAGACAGACGCATGAGGTTTTTGGCTTTCATTGCCCAAGACACAGCAGTGAGGATGAGGAGCAGTAGGAGTGTCAGGGTGGAGGCTGGGGGCGTGTCCAGAGTATGAGAAGAGGGGAGGGTCCACTGGGCCAAGATGAGAACGACTGGTATTAGGAAGGCTGAGCTGGCGTAGGACAGCTGAGGCTGCAATGAGTCCGGCCACGCTGGTCAGGTACAGAAGACACAGCAAACATGTGACCTGCAGCAAGAAAATGAAATGAACTTCAGTTTTACTCATATAAACTACACACTTTCGCATAATGCCTAAAACGTTTAATGAATTACTCTGAAACTAATATGTAAAGTATATAGTTGTAATGATGAGGAACAAAGTCCGGACCTGTCAACATTAGTTAACTTCACAATTAATTAATATTTTGCAAAAAAAATATGTTTAAATCACTGCATAACTTGTCGGTTTTCAATCAACTTTTATTTTTATGACCTTACCTTGGCAAAGTGCTGGTAGATGGCCGCTAGTGCTTGCCTCCAATTTGACTGCTCCAGTAGCACACACAGGTCTGTGTACGTAAACCAGCCACGCTTCATACCCTGCCGTTCCGCAATGCTGTTGAAAATACACAATGTTATCCCTGAGGACTGACAAAATATTTTAATTCTATAGTCATATTCTATAGAATTATACTATAATTTATATTATACTATAATTCTATAGTCTATTCAACATATTTGCCACAAAAAAATAATGCAGGTAGTAGAACTGGGCAGTGCTGATTTCTGATCAAACCTTAGGGTTTTACATATTCATGTCCAATATGCTTATTTTTTGTGGTTAACTAATGAACATGTAATTACAGTAGCATTTCTAAAAATCTCTGAATGTGACTCAATTCCACAGAGAATTAGTAGACTTGAAAAGGAAAACAGCACCAACCTGGTCTCAAGTTGGTTGAGTATATTAAAGAATTCATTGGGCTCAGTGAACAGACCCCAGTCCTGAAAATATAAAAGTTAACAGGTAGAACATACTGGATCAGTTTTCAGACAAAGGAATCTGGACATAAGGTTCTGAAAGCAATCTGGACATAAATCTAGAGCAATTTGACATCGGATTTGACTTTCATCCTAATTGAAAGCCTTAGCCTGAATAATGCTGAATACAACTTACAATAGCATTGAGGAAATTCAACTCCAGTGCGTTGACAGTCTGGACGTCCAGTTTGCCTGCAGCACCCCACTCATCATTGAAAACCTCTTCTTCTTCACCTTCATCATACAAATACTTACTGGCCACCATCTACAGAATTAGGAAAAGCAGTAAGGTAAGCACAACACTTGTAGAATTCCTCCACAAGAACTTAACATCTTAAACAGAACATTTGTTTTAACTAAAGAACAGTGAACTGCATAAAAATATTTATTTATTTTCAGGACTTCTGGTTGAACACAGGTTTTCTGAACAGTCTCAGAGCCATCTTGAAATTGTTCATCATATGTACAACACACAGACATCTTCATGTTTGCATTCTTATAAGCAATTTTGCATTTAGAATAAGGAACAAAAATGCAACTAGACTGAACAGTACCAGCTAGGCTTGGGTGGTATAAAGGCATTTTGTTATACCGCGGTATTTAAATATGGTGACGGTATCTAAAAATTATGACGGTATTAAGTCACGTGAGGTAATGCAGCAAATTTAAAAAGTCTATTAAAACTGGGACTTAAACGTGCTTCACACGTCAGCAAATCACAGCGCCAGTTTCACAGAAACACACTTTTATTTCAAAACTAAACAAAATTGTTTATTTCGGTCTCTGGTAAAGTTATTGTTACGTGCGTCAGGGTAGCGAGGCTGCTTCCCCTTTCCCCACGTGGTTATGTGCCTTCGAGCTGCGGATTGGCTGTTCCCCTCTTTACGTGGCAATCAATGACTGTGAGCACTGTAGACTAATCTGGGATGGGGCATGGCTTTGGTTTGGTTGTGCAGCAGAGAGAGTGAGAGGAGGAGAAGAGCAAAACAGAGCACACGGAAAGGACAGACATGCATACAGAGCACCAGTAGGTGCACATGCGTTTGTTTAGCTCTCTCTCCTCCACGCCACTACCAGAGACACTCTTGTTTTGCCACACTACTGAGAAGACTCTGTTTGAGACACTACAAAGACTGGTAACGTTCAGAACCGTGTTGCCACACAATGATTGTGAAACAATCTGCTTGAGAAAGGCTCTTTAGCTTAGCCAGGCTAAGGACTGGGGGGGCGAAGGAGGCACTCAGCTGCAGCAGCAGCTGCCGCTAATACCACATACCGCGGTATTTTCTCAAGCTCATACCAAGGTATGAAAAACACTAATACTGCTATTATATTGTCCATTAAATCTGATGAAGTAAAGCTACCTATAAAATGATTAAAATAGCTGGATTAAACATTAATGTATTTAAGATGTGCAGAAACAGCTTGCACAATTTTGTTGATATTACTGTATATTTTACAGACATTAAGTGCCAAAACACAATTTAATCGTCCCAAAGCATCTAAAAGTACTCTTCCCCATGCTATTTTTATTGACAACATTGGGACAATATTAGTCAGGAGCTTTGAACATGTGCATATTTGTCCTTGGTCTCCAAAATGAACACCCTGTTGGGATTTCTCTTCACTTGAAAGCTTACCATAGATATCAAAAAAAGGTCGGAGGAGGAGATCTGTTGCAGGTATTCAGGGTTTCTGTGTCTGAGTCTTTCAATGTAAACCAAGGCCAACATCATAGCGCACGGGGAGATGCATGCTTCTCTGTAATGTAAAAAAGTTTGCAAAATGTATAATACAATTACTGAGTCTTCAAAAGTTCTGCTTAATTAAATCATCTGGAAGCAAAGTCATTCAGAATGATCTAATGTGAAATGCACCATTCCAGAGAACTTATTGAGTCAGAACTGATTACGGTATATATATTTACCACTGATTTACCATTAATTACATGACATGAATGGTAAGTGGTGGTTTTAGATGGGAAAATAAAATGGCTACATTTACACTGGTGAAATTGTGACCCCTGGTTCCTAACACCACTATTATAAAGAAGCAGGATGTTTCTCTCTAATTATTAAGGTATCAACAATTGATTATTCAGACATTTAGAAACACTGATTGAATTTCACTTTAAATCATGAATAGTGCAAGTGGTCACTGGGAAAGAGGAAGCAAGAAAAATTCACCTGGCCACATGTGCAGCATATTTCTTGTGAAGCTTTCTTATTGGGCTTGGGGCAGACTTCTGGAGCAGTTCAACAGCAATATCTTGTGTGAAATGAAAGAAAATAAGCAAATTGTGTGAACCAAAAAAGAACATTTACAAAAAATGTGATCTACTTCAGTCAACTAACAGGAGCCAAAATTAAAATATGCTTGCTTGCTATCTCTCTCTCTCTCTCTCTCTCTCTCACACACACACACACACACACACACACACACATATATATACACATACACATAAATATATATAACAATACAATAACAGATGGTCAAAGTAGCAAAACTTAAGTTGTAAGGTGTTTTTAAAAGTTCTACATTGAACAAGTTAGAGGTTTGATTTGCAGCACAGCAGTTCACAGTTATCAACAAAACAGAATTAAATCTCCCAAAAAAGGGTGTAGGAGCTAAACATTTAGAGTGAAAAGGGAACTGCACATTATGTTCAACAGCCCAGTAGTAATGTGCTAAACATGTTATTTAAAAACACCCAATAAAACCCATCAGACATAAATACATTTTTAAATTGATTTTCATTTTCTGCTTCAATATAAATGAAACCCAGTGCATGAAGGTAGTCATATTAAATGCCTGAGATTTAGCTAACTCTAGCTAGGTTAGGTTAGCTAGAGTAGTCTGTATATTAAAGTTTAACTTACCAGTTACAGGACAGGATAGGGCATCCAGCGAGGTGTCCTGATCAAGGCCATAATACAAACGCTTCCTAACTCTATCAGCTAGCTGCTGGTGTCCTGGGAGAAACTAAAAGCACATCCAAAACACCAAAATATGAGAATGTCCGACTATATCCGGGTCTTAATCTGAACATCCCGCGGGTCGAACTAACTAGCCGCAATGTTTGTTATTGAACACTAGTCACATTTCACTACAACACCCTAATTTTATATTGTATCTGGACAGTTAGATGATGTGAATAAAGGCATTATTCACATTCATGTTACTGTGTCATAAGGGCCTCCGGTTTGAGGCGCGCTTAGCCTCTAAAGCTAACGCTAACTCGTTAGCAGGCTCTGCTAGCTTCAGTATTACTTATGTCGTAGGAATAAGTATGTAGGAAACTTTTGTCAGTTATTAGTATCAATAGAACAAAAACATTTACATGACTGTTCCAAATAATAAACAACTCAATATAGTTGTCCTATAGTTATGAGGAGTTAAAGGCTAATTAGCTAGTTAGCTAAAGGCAGTTGCTAACGCAGTTTCCTTTAAAAAAAAATAGAACAGAAATCTGTTTTTCATACCGTAAACTCCTGAAAGTCGGAGAAAGGAAACGTCCGCTCATCAAACAAATCACCAAAATCCATATTTTAAATGTAGAAATGTCTCATTAAAGAACACGAAACCCTGCTAAACATGTAGGAAAACAACGTCTAGCCGCCTCCCTCCACAGTCAGACAGCAGAGACACAGAAACACAACTCTGACTTCACTCCAGGGCTGGGCTCATATACACACACACACACACACGGTCTGTTTCTCACATGTCGATTCTTCAACACAGCCGACTTCTCAGTAGACTCTGTAGACTCTGTAGATATATCTGTTTTATTTAATTCTGAGAGAAACTGATGTAAAACAACTTTCACCACAAGCTACTGAACTCAGGTCACTTTTTCCGCTTTACTGTGTGAGTTGTTTGTGAATGTGACATGTTTGTTTTATTCCATAACAAGCTGACCACAGTTCTCCCAAATTCGTTTCCCCCAAAATTTACATTTCAAATAATTCTGCAAAGAAACACAGAAACCTTTGTCACAGAGACTGGCATATTTCTGCTGACCTGTTGTAGTGCAGTTTTCATTAAAAATTCTTTTTAAAAGTATCTATATTATCATATTAGCCAAACAAAAATAATAAAAATGGTATTATCCAACATTAATTTATACAGAAATGCTATTTTACCCTTTACCTCTTTCTTGTTAATATTTGGAGTCATTTTATTTTGCTCCATTTGTTGCAGCATGGTTCTTTTGGTGTAATGGTTCTTAGCTGCTAATAAGATTAAGATCAACTAAGATCAACCAATTTAGCCAATGTGATTTTTCACACAACGGAATTTGACCTCCACATTTAACCCATTCATGCAGTGAAACACTAGGCTGTGAGAATTTGTGCCCGAAGATAAGGCAGCCCTTATCCACCGGCACCCGGGGAGCAGTTAGGGGGTTAGGTGCCTTGCTCAAGGGCACTTCAGTCATGTCCTATCTGGGGATCGATAGGATGGTCACAAGACTAGATCCTTACCACTAGGCCATGGCTGCCCCCTAACTGGCCTAAATAACACCGGATGTTGATTTTTCACGATGAATTGGCCTAACTGGCCTAAATAACACCGGATTTTGCAAGGTTGACAAGAGATTAGGATGCTTAGGCAGTCTATTTATCCCACAGAACACAGATGAAGACAAGGAATAAGAATGCCATACTGGCTCAGGCGTTGCCCAGGATAAAAAAGGTCTGCAAAGGTCTGTGAGAGACAGAGTAGGTGTTGAGAAGTGCACTACTACTAGTGTGCTATTGTGCAACACAACACGAAAAGAAGATGAAGAGAAGCTAAACTGCAGACTCTCTGTCAAGATTGGACAATGGGATGTGAGAGGTCTAAACTTACTTGGCAAGTTATCGATACTTGGTGGTGAATTTTAAAGACTGAACATCAGCAACATTACTGGTGATTTCAATCCTAGAGTATCAGAAAATGCAACAGAAAGTGAAGTGCTTGGAAAATATTGTCATGGTACAAGAAACAATAGAGGTCAGGCACTAGTAGACTTGTGTGTTGAATATGAGCTGTTCATCAGCAACACACACTTCTGTTCACACAACAGCACAGATACACATGTAAGAGCCCAAATCAGGAGACTCGAGATCAGATTGACTACATCCTGATCAACAAACAGTGGAAACAGTCAATCAATAATGTACACACATGCCTCAGTGCAGACTGTGATTCTGATCACAATCTTGTGACATTGCCATTGAAGATGAGGTTCAAAAGGAGGTTCAAAGGGAAACAAGTGAGGAAGCCAATTCAACTGATTACAGTAAACTGTAAAGTGAAGTACAGAAGAGGCTCAGAAGAGATAAGCAACCTGAGTTGGACTCATTGTGCAGTGAGCTGAAAGATACCGCAAAGAAAGGGAACAGCAGACCTGTAATTCAGATAGTAAAGAAGCTCACCAAAGCATTTCTTCCTCACACAGTAGCCATCAAGGACAAAGATGGCATGAAACTTGTTGAACCAAAGAAGGTGTGTGAATGATGGGAAAACTACTGTGAGGAACTGTACAGTGGTGTAGAAGATAACATAGATAACTGCACCCTCGGCATATATAACACAACTGTCCCTTTTTCACCCACTGTTTCGAATCTGGGAGGTATATTTGACCCTACACTCGGCTTTTTATCACACATCAAATCTCTGACGAAGTCCGCATTTTTTCATCTCCGTAATATCAGTAGACCTTGGGTCTATCCTTGGGTCTTTGAAAGGCGCTATATAAGTGTAACATTATTATTTCAGTTTTTCTCAGTCGATTTGGTACATTTTTCACATCGTGATTTACATTCTCATCACAACAAGTGCATTTCTCACAACAGTTAGTGCAAACAGCAAAACTCAATGAAATGCCTGCAAAAGCTTGTACCTCACTCACAATTCTTTGTTTTTGCCTCAAAAGCAAATATTTATGTCAATCAACTAGTCAGTGCCATCAGAATGTCTAGTCTGTGTGTCATTGCCTATGAACAAGGCCGTCAGAATACTTAGTCATGTTGTCAGCTTTTGATTACAGAGATGCTGGACATTATGTTGTTTATAAATTGAAACGATATGTGTTACATACAAACTTAAACAGAACATAAAGTTACACATCACTGACTCCAAGAAATTGGACTGGAATTAAATTTATACAGAAATATTCTTTTACTGTATTGTTCACACAGCAATTTGTTGACAAAAAATAGATAAAAATTCAGGAAAGACGGACAACTGGCAGCTTTCAATAACACAATACAAAAACTACAAAATTACAGACGTCCTCTAAACATTCAAAACAACCTGAGACAGCAACTTAAAGAATTATGGAGCTTTCTTTTCTGCACATCCTGATGCTCCTCTCTGTTGGGTCGCATGTTTCATCCACATCATACTGAATATCTTCTCTTGCAATGCAGTGTGTTAGGAATCTAATGGAGTGTCTAAACCAGCCTCTGCAGGCATCTGCTGTGATATCCTCACAAGCTGCATCCACGGCAGTCAGCAGGTTCATCTGGTTGTGCGACTGCTGATCGTACACCTTCCATCTCCAGGCTGAGAAGAGCTCCTCAGTTAGGTTCAGGGATGGAGAACAAAGTGGGAGGAATTCCATCAGCATTCTGTGATGAATGGTAAACCATTGCCTGATGGCGAGTGGTAAAAACTCACATAATACTGTAACCACATATTTGGGCAAATCCTCTTGCATCACACCTCTCTCATTATCAGGGATGATCCCTGTAGATCAGGGGTGTCAAACTCCGGTCCTGGAGGGCCGGATTTAAACCTGTTCATTACCTGCTGAGTTGAATCAGGTGTGTTTGATCAGGAAGTTCACAAAACTCTGCAGGAATCTGGCCCTCCAGGACTGGAGTTTGACACCTCTGCTGTAGATGGTGTACAAGATTGTAAGGAGATGCTATATGTTATAGGGCCCTATAATGGGAATATGTATAAGCAGCATACATTGTGATGGTTCATCCCCGTTGGCCCCGTACATCAGTGGTAGCCCTTTGGCCAATGATGTTTTGACCACACCTTCTGCATTTTGCAAGTTTGAAGCCTCGTACAGGTCTAAAAGTGTGGAGCGGTTCTCCTGATTCCAGCTCTATGATATGCTGAAGCAGAAAAGGAGCAATGAAGTGCATATAATGTTCATTTTGGACAAGAAACAGATGTTTCAGCCACAGCAAATATGTCAGCGTGCATAAGGATTTTACCTGTAGGCTACATACTGGTACC
>BRDA01000277.1:296-16300 GCA_036984385.1 Crenuchus spilurus | reverse complement strand
AGAGAGAGAGAGAGAGAGAGAGAGAGAGAGAGAGAGAGAGAGAGAGAGAGAGAGAGAGAGAGAGAGAGAGAGAGTAGAGAGAGAGAGAGAGAGAGAGAGAGAGAGAGAGAGAGAGAGAGGAGAGAGAGAGAGAGAGAGAGAGAGAGAGAGAGAGAGAGAGAGAGAGAGAGAGAGAGACTAATTTAAATAAACTTACAAGTGATACTGTATCATGTCACTGTCTGTTACGTCACTGAGCTCAAATCCTCAGTGTGGCTGCTGACCTTAAGATGAACTGTAATCTATTAAACCCCAGACCAGAATACTCTTTTCTGATTGGCTGATTGGTGTCTGTTACTGCTGTATAACGGGACGCCCATGATAGAGTAGCAACAACCAATAACAAATGTTCAAAATAGATAATGATGTGGTGTTTATACTCCTCATGGTTTCCTTTGTGCACATAAAAGCACAAACACGTTTAAATGTGGTAACCAAAGTATAATGTGTCTTAACCTATGATGAATAGGCTACGTTCACATTACCATTCAGGGCTGTGTGAACATATCAAATATGATCATTTCAAATCAGATTTGAGTCACTTTCATATGTGGTCCTAGATCAGATCGTGAGCACGTGACAAATGTGAACGGTCAAATCAGGTCTCATGTCTTTATGTCTGTGCGCATGCGCGTAGTGCTGAGGCAGCGCTAGCTTCTGTTTACAGACAGAGCTGCTAAAAACAGCCGACTAACTTTTATTTACCTTTTTATCCTGAACATGTACAGTCCACCAGCTATTCACTGTCCTCCCCTAATAAAAGATCACACACCAGCTACTAACACGTCTGTTTTACCTGTTTTACTAGCGTATCACTAATACAGGGTTGCCAGGTACCAAACAGCCAACCCAATGTATGACAGAGATTCACAACAGATAAGCTGAAATTAGCCCAATAACTAAAATCCCCAATCACAAACATTTGAAGAAGCTTTAAACATGTATTTTGTCTTTTAAATAAACCGTGCATCTCACCACCTCTTAAGGTCCTCAGTTATCCTTGAAGACACAGCACGGGACGTTCGTTAGATGGCTGCAGTTTGTAACGTCGAAAGACAGTGTTACGTTATATTAAATTGATACGGGTGAAGCACTAGGACCAAGCGGAAACCAGCCGCTCAACCGGAAGCCTGTATCCCGTTAGACCGCCCACAAAAGCTCATCGATTGGCTCTGCCATTTCTTGCTAACGTGTGATTGGCCGTTCCCGCTGTCACTCCATCTGGTTGTAAACCGGCGTTTGGCCAGCAGTCCGTGTTCATCTGCCACAGTGAGTTGTTAACATGTTGGGTGTTTGAATCTGTGTTTGGAACCTTTTATGAGTTGATTATGTTGAAATGTTAATAGAAAACAGTGAAAAGAGTTTGAGTTTTATTAAATGTTCAATGTAATGATGTATTATTTTAATAATTATATTTATATTATTTTATTATTAATAATACCTAATAGTTAAATATATTTGCACAAATTTCTTAATTTGCAGTGTTTTCTCTCTATTAATAACTAATAATTATTAATAAAATATTATCAATTATAATTTAAAATAATGTTAATATTTATTAATAATTATTAATAATGTAATTTATGTTTAGTGTTTGAGCAAGAACAGTATCTACAGATCAGGATCCACCCTGACTCTGAACTACACCCCTAAGCGTAGCTAAACTGAACAGATCTCTCCTAAAATGATGTGTGAAGAGCATACTGAAGGAGGAAGGTTCTTCATTGCCCAGCAAGAGTCTCATTAGACAGCTTCCTGCAGAATCAGCTCTTGATGCCTGTCCATTTCTCCCATATCCAAAAGGAGAACCAAGTGTTCTCTTTGTCTTATATATCCCAGACTTTCACATGCGCTTCTGTTAGTGAAAGTGAAAACGCCTGTTCACTGACGACACAGACCTCCACATTTAATCCACCCTTTCAGTGCCACACTTGTGAACACACATGCCTATCCACAGTGCCCAGGAAGCAGTTGGGGATTAGGTGCCTTGCTGAAGAATACTTTAGCCATGTCCTGAACAGAGATTGAGCCAGCAACCTTCCAGTCACATGACTGGGTCCCTAATCACCATCTTCTCTTAAATGAGATAAAGAACATTCTTCACTTCAGTGAGTGATCATAATGTTTTGGCTCATGTGTACACCATGTCAGTTCATGTTTATTAGGGATGCATGATATATGTCAGTTGTCAATATATTGTGTGCAGATAAATCTGCATGTAAAATAATACAATCAGCCTATTAAACAGATTATACTGAAGTAAATTTGCATTTACATTACGTTATAGGTATGACATGCATCTCTAATGCTAACATATACAGTGTTAGAATCCATGTAATCAAGCCCTTCTTCTGTATATTATAATATTAGACTTATAATATCCAATATTCTTTATGGTGGTCCTTACTCTGTAGGCTTAGCACGCCCCCTAGTGGTCAAAAACAGACATTATAAAATGAAAGCATGAAGTAAATAAAGATTCATCCACTTTGGTCCAATAGATTTAAGTTTAATTAATTATTCCATGTTTATAAATCATTTCTGTGATACCTCATCATAAAAAATCAACATATCAGATGTTCTGTGATGTGAATCTCAGATGTAAACATAAGCAGGAAAGCTTCATTTTTGATATAATTTTTAAAAAAAGCAGATTTGAAATGTCAAGACACTTGACATTACATGACATTCTGACATTAATGATCACATAACACACGTCTACACAGAAACAGCTCTACATCCATGTATCTCTAGTACTTTCACTTTTACTCACAACCTTCTTCTGTTTAGAGACTCAGAAATGTTTTCCCAGTCATAACAGAGTCTCCTACAACATGTTTCATTCTTTTATACTCACAGTAGACCCTGCGCAGACCATCATCAAATTCTTCCTATCACCAGGACACATGAGGTCATTATTTGAAAGGTCCATATGCTGTATTTTATTTTCCCTCATTCTTTTGTGGATTTAAAAACAGCTGTAATTGCTATTTATGTAGCCATTTCCCTTCCTCTCTCCATTTATTAGCATTCAAAAGTCTTGTTTTTGTTACTGTGCCTTTAAGAGTATGTGCAAATAACCTGTTCTGATTGGCTGTTCTGTATTATGCCTGATTCTGGGCTGAAACACTCCTTATAACTTCAGTGTGAAAGGGGCGGGGCTAAGCTGTTGTAAGCTGAGCATTGGCTGCTGTGTATTATGCCTCATTCAAAAAGCAGCCCATGCAGGACCTTTTCTTATTGATAACTTCTGTAGGCTGAATAAACAGATAATGTATACACAAACGTGTGTTTATATCACAAAAACGGTTGAAAATGGGATGTTTTTGCAGTTTTGTTTACGTATACAGACTAAGCCGTGAATGGTACGTTTTTGAAACTTTAACAGTGTTTGTGCTACATTAAATGCTCATGTATTTTTTAAAAAAGTGAGAAGCTCTATACAAAAGATCATACAGACCCTTTAAATAATAAACTAACATAGAATGTGAATGTTTACATTCTTTAAAATGAATTAAAGCAGAAACATTGGGATGTGAAACGTGACAAACATGTGGAGGTTATTTCGTGGTTTAAATCCTGAGTTATTTCATTAAAAGCATCGCGAGTGTGAACTAGAGATGCGCCAATCGATCGGCCGGTGAGCAGAATCGGCTGGGTTTCCCAGCCGCCCAGTCTCATAACCAGTTCGGTTTATACTTGCGCACCACATGAGGACGACAGTGGCACAAACAAAGCCACACACACCTACAGTGGCTCCCTGTTTAACAATAGAAGCACCTCTCTGACCTACTAACATGGGAGTAGCACCAAATTGTGGGCCCAGGCCCCACTCCCTGCCCACCTGGAGGGTTGTAGTGCCCCGGGTAGGCAGGTTCACCATTCCCCAATCTACTAATACCTAAAAATGCCGAGAGCTGCTTATGTGACCGCTGTGATGATGTACTGTGAGCGATAGAGGCATGAACCTTCACTGATCTCACGATTCGATTTCGATTATATGTCAACGATTTGATTCGATATTGCGATGTATCACGATGCGGCACATGAATTTTTAGTATTATTTCATTTGGTTGGCAGGCTTTGCACACGGCATGTGACTTGTCCAGTTTGCACTTCCCAGTCAGCTCATAGAATCCAAAATGTGTCCATATTTTGGCTTTTAAAACATTTGGTGATCTGTCTCCAACATTTTGCTGAATTGCCCAAGTCCGCATCTCGATGCATCGGTTATAAGATTAATTTCAACACCTCTATTGAGCGGTGTGATGGTTTAACCTACTTAAAGCTCACCGTGTCTTTAGACACTAGATGACACTTCTTCCACAAAGCAGGTAGTCAAAGCAGGTCATACAGAGAAGCAGCGGTACAGCCACAGTTCTAACTGTTCCTCGCATTTACAAAATTCCATGTTTAGGTCCCGTAGCTGCCACTCATCAAAACAAGCCAAAATGAAAGACTAAACTAATTTACAGCCAGTTGCAGTATTTTTATAGCTGATGTTTACAGTCCAGAGACGTCAGGGAAGCTGTAAACTCATTAGTTTCTCCATCTCTGCACTAAAAACATTAGCAGCCGTTCTCCTGCACTGTTTAAACAAGCAGAACCGTAATCCAGGATCTAGATGTGCACTAAAACTGGAGGTCGAGCTTTTTTGAAGTGCAGAGAAGCAGCATTGCTTTACATAAGCTGGTGACTTGTGTGCAGTATGGGGTAGTGGGTAAAATGTTTGGTGTGTAACACCAGGTCACACTTTATGGAAAAATCTGAACATAAACTACAAAAACTGCAATAAGACACTAATTCTGTTCACTTTTTCAACATCACACTCATCTGTGTGGTGCTGCAACAGCACTAATAGTTTTCATTGAGGTTTGGCTATGAAGCATCGCAGGTTTGCATTCAAAAAATGTTTCTACTGACCTCTAGTGGGTGTTTTTTAAACTGGCATACCTCTACCGATTGGTAGAGATGGTACGGTCACATTGTGTCAAGTTCAATGCCTTCAATAAGATATGGTGACTTAAATGTGCTCTACCAAATGGTTGAGCAGGATGTTAAAGAGATAAACATGACCTAGAGTTTTTTAGTGCAACTAAATAATCTCTCCCTTTCATCTGGAAAAGTCAAATATTGCCGTTTTTTATTTGGAGGTTTGTCCTGTAATCTAGTGCACAATATTTTGAGATGTAAGAAGTTTTCCCAAACAAAAATGTTTCTGCTTGCTTTCATTTATAAATCTGAGACTGAAAGATAATCAGAAACGACCAAAAATCGGAATTGGCCGAGAAAATTGCAACCGGCGCATCACTAGTCTGAACTCTCTTATTGAACCGGCTCGGTTTGGTCTTTGGTGTTAAAACGCTTTTTTTAAAAGCTCAAGTAGAGAAAGCAGATGTATTCTTTAAAAGTAGAGAGAGAGAGAGACAGACAGAGAGAGAGAGAGAGAGAGAGAGAGAGAGAGAGAGAGAGAGAGAGAGAGAGAGAGAGAGAGAGAGAGAGAGAGAGAGACAGAGAGAGAGAGAGAGAGATGCATATCTCATTATTATTTTGTACTTAACTGATTGCCCTCAACTCTGAATATTTCAAGATGATCTGTCAAGATTTTGGACTCAACGTTTCGCTCCAACGATGATAGACGACACTGTGTCTTGTGCAAAAGTTAGTGCACCCCAGGCTAACTGATGCATTTGGTTAAAATAAAAAACAAGTTGGAAGTTCACCAGGAAATGTGCACATTTTAGTGCACATTTGTATTTACTGCATTTAACACAATAGAAAAGTATGGAGGTTAAACAGGGAGGCACTAATTTTTGCATAACAGTGTGTTTATTCCTCTCCATTCTGTGCTGGGACGGCGGTCAGTGCAGGCAGTAGTCTCTCGTACACGGTCACCCCCCTCAGAAACACGCCCTCGTTCAGGTACTCGTTGTGATCATGCAGGAGGATGGGGGTGCAGTTCATCGGGGAAAAGCCAATCGCTGGCAAGCCCACCTAAACACAAACACCGTAACTGAATAGTTCACCAAGATATCATATTTGAGAGAAATGTAAAGTGCATTACAAATAAAATGTATTATTATTATTTAAACAATTTCCACAAGAAATGTCTGGAGAGCCAATTTTGGTTCTTTAATTTTGAAGCTAACATTGTTTGATATCAAACACCAAAATGTCGTAGTCCCCTGAACAGCCCATTCATTACTGTAAAAATACTAAGGCGGCCATTTCTGGACTCTGGTGCTGGAACAGTAATCCACAATCAACACTGAAATAAGAAGTTTTTGAAGTGCACCAGGTCCATCAAGTGCAACAACTGTCAGTAAGCTAAGACAGACCCATTATATCACACATCATAATTACAGTCAAACAACAGCTACTATTTACAGCGTTCAGGTGAGTTTTCAAGCTTGTCACACTTAAAAGTACCGTCGGCGTTGCGGTCGGCGTTCTGTGCACCGTCGCTTTGCGGTCGGCGTTCTGTGCACCGTCGCTTTGCGGTCGGCGTTCTGTGCACCGCCGCTTTGCGGTCGGCGTTCTGTGCACCGCCGCTTTGCGGTCGGCGTTCTGTGCACCGCCGCTTTGCGGTCGGCGTTCTGTATGCTGTTATGAATCTTGCTGGGCCCATATGGACAGCCTCGCCATGAACCCACCCATCTCAAACCCATTTAGCCTGCGTTCTACCCATTTGGGCCCCTAAAGTGTGCTGGCTGGGCATACAGTGCACACACCCCTGCATGCCTCAGGAGTACAACAGATACAAAACCAATCCCAACTGTTCCAGTATGCAGACAGAAATAGAGACAGATGAACTGAGCTTGGCTAGTGAAGATAAATGCTGCTGAAATGCCAACAGCAGTAACCACTGACCGCCCTGATGAAGCGGCTGTCTGTAGCAGCTGGAAAAATCTCCTTCTTCAACATCATGTTCCTGTCAGAGACACAGACACAGAGAACATTTCAGAGCTGAAATGTCATCAGCCGAGTGACCGTTACTCAATTTCAGTGACACGTCTGTCAGGTTTCTTACAGAGAACAAGTTTTAAAGTCACAGTTCAGTGAAGACATCAAATTTGCACAATTTTCAATGTAAGTGAACCGTTAACAGATCTTCTGGAGAGAACAAACTTTAACTAAAGGACAAAGGCCACCAAGGTGTACCATTATACAAAGAACACCAGAACATGGAGAATCTTCCACCTAAGTCCATTAATTTAGTGTAATGGGCCACCTCGGCTGCCATTATCCCACTTATACTCCAGATACCACGTTTTTGTGTGTTTGTGTACAAAGAAAACATCTCAAAATCCTCCGTTACTGTATAGTTGTTATTGACTTCTGTTGTAGCTTCTCTAACACAGGCTGTCATATTAATGGATGGATGGATAGATCACTCACTTTATTAATCCCAGAGGGAAGGTTATATATTACAACACAAACAAACAAAACATTAACAAGTATTACTGTAAACAGGATCGAGATGTTTATTATTTTATTACTAATGTATTTGTCATTAGTTTTTTTACTTTAATCAAAAGTTGTCCAATATTATACAGAATGAATACACATCTGCCAGCCAATCAGAGAAGAGAATATGTTGTCACATGGGTTTAATGTGCCACATGTTTGTTCTCTGTAGACGATGGTTCACTTATTAAGATTTAGTAAATCAGTAAATACATGGACTTTAATCAGTGTGTCCATAATTAAACTCAGTATCACACACACACACACACACACACACTTCATTCTTACATGGCTTTGCAGGTGGAACTGAATGCACCCCACCAGGGGTCACTGTCCTCCGTAGATGTAGTTTCCTGGTACATAAACTTCTGTTATGGAGGGAGAACAAAAAACGGGTCAGCTCTGAGCCAGACTGGGCTCACTCTGTATGAAGGCATTCCTTATTTTACAGGATCTGTTTTATGGATTTAGGGATGTTTGGGATTTGTTGTTAATCACTGACCTGTGCAAACTTATACGTGATGCCCTCACCAGCCTCAGCACACCAAGCTTTAATCTTCTCCTCAAATTCCTACACACACACACACACACACACACACACACACACACACACACACACACACACACACACAGGTTTACAGTACAGTACAGATTCACGATCACATGAAGGGTTCTTTGAGTGTTCATGGTTGTGTTATAGAACCATTTTCTTAAGTAAAGAACTCTTGAAAAACAATTTTTAAATGTGTACATAAAGTCCCTTTAGTGCTGTGCAGCCTGAAATAAGTGATTTTCAGGACAAAAAATGTAAACGTTCCTACATTTTTAGTGTTCCGTACTAAACTATAGTCTTGTTAGTAGAGCTGGGCGATATGGCCAAAAAATTTATCACGATATTTTTTTCTATATTGATCGATCTCGATAATTATCACGATATTAAATTTTTGTTAATAAACTTCAGAGCAGAAAAGTGAGAGCAGACAGACGCGCATGCGCAGCAGCGAGAAGCGAGCAGTGCGACTTGTGCTGCTGTGTAAAGATGCTCTAGAGAGTGACGCTCACATCACAGCTGTTTATGCTCGTTTCTCTTGTGCTGCGTGACTACGGTGTAACCATTGGCCGTGCTGGTGAGGAGGATCTAAAGGGCAGCAGTATCACACAACTCAGGAGACTCTCTCTAAACTCAGTTCTCAAGAATACAAACACACTCTGTTACTCTACTCTCTCTCTCCCTCCCCAACTGCACCCAGCTCCGTTTGTAGACCCGCCTCCACCGTGCAGCCATTGGACGGGATGTTCCAGTGATGCACCAATCCGGGAAGAGGGGGGGAGCCACCACCGACAGGAGCACTAGAGCGGCAGACACGTGCAGGGCACGTAACGGACTGTCAAGCTGCTTAGACATGAAATGGAAACGTTGTTAATGCTTATCTAATTCTACTGTCTCGGCTCATCAAAGTCATCGAGGGAAAAATTATCGTGAAACAAATAGATATCGTTTTATCGCCCAGCACTACTTATTGTATTACAAATCATAAAACACATCTTTTACTAAAAACATCAACATTTAGTGTTGAGTTCATGTAGTTTCTGTGTAAAAACACTCAGATTAAGGCTCAGGCCTAAACTCTACAGTGGAGCTTCAGAGGTTAAAGTCTAAAGTTACAGCAGACTCAAAATGATGGTGCTGAACTCGCTGAACGTCCACTGTGATGACATTTCTACTGAGAGACCAGACAAAAGACATTTTAACAAAGATATTTTGCTCTTTTACTGCAGCCTGAACTCGCCTGTAGATTGACAGTAGGTGGAATTCTCAGGTCGAAGCTGACGTCCATCTCTGCAGGGATTACATTGTAAGCCACACCTCCTTTCACCATCGTCATGTTAACAGTCGTGACATCACCCAACGTGAAACACTCGGATATGTCCAGTCTGAAAATCACACCAGTCGGCATCAAACCAAAGCAAAACGAAGCTCAAAACACTTCCAGTCTGTTCAAGTCCTCACCTCTGCTTCTCTCTCTCTCTGAAGTCCAGGAACGAGTTGATGACCCGGCGCTGTTAAACACAGAACGCTGATCACTTAGAATAGCTTTTTTCATTTTCCCATAAAACCCCAAACAGACAAAAGCTGTGACATTTCTGAACTCACCATCAGAGGGCAGCGTAGAGTATGTGCAGTATGTTCAGATACACTTGGGCTGGTAGATTATAGTGAATGTTTTTTATGGCTATTTTATTAGCCTAAAATTAAGAATAAATAAGTCATATTTGGCTAAAGAGAAAAGATCTGTTCACGCAAGTTAATGAGAGACGTTCAGTTACCATCACACTGTATTAGTCTGGTACTATTACTATTATTCCTCTCACAAGAATCTAAAAATATGTTTTGATTCTGGCTGTCAATATTTGTAAAGTAGACCCTTTAAGGTTTCCGGGGTATGTTTAGTTTTGTTTCTAGGATAAAATATCGCAGAGTTGTAGACGTGTTGTATTATTGTGGAATTTCGGTTTTGTTTCCACAGGCGGGTCTCCCGACTCCAAAGGGTTAAAGTGGAAGAGCTGCATTTTATTTTGTGTTGAACAGGACTGTAAACATATTGATAATGTGCATGTAAAGATTGGGCTTTTTGTGTTTAAACTCAATCAATCAATCAAATTTTATTTATAAAGCGCTTTTTACAACTGATGTCACAAAGCAGCTTTACAGGGTTAGCAACAACAGACATAAAATCATTAATCCCTAATCCCCGGTGAGCAAGCCAACGGCGACAGTGGCAAGGAAAAACTCCCTCAGAGCTGGAGGAAGAAACCTTGGGAGGAACCAGACTCACATGGGGGACCCATCCTCCTCTGGTCTGCTAATTCTAAGTGTGTGATGAATCATAATCAAACTCCCAACCACTAGGTGGCAGTGTTGTAATCGATCTTCAGCCATTGGACTCTTCCACTCCAACAGAATTTACTGAACACCACTGACAGTTTTCCTAAATTTAGATTTAAAATATCACCATCAGCTTACACAGAGTATCACAATATATGATATCATAACTCCTGTATCATGATACATATCATATCGCCAAGTCCTTACCAGTACAGCCCAGGCACATTTGTTTTTTTAATAATACAACATTGTCCTGAAATGCCCAGAACACAAACTCAAGCGTAAAGTAAAATTACTCACCAGTTTTTCAGCAGCCGTGTTCTCGACAAATCTAGAACCGTGACCCGGACTGCCCGGACACGTCACTGTTATCCCTACAGAGACAAACAAAACCTCTGAACTAACCCATCTGATGTGATTTAGACTCTCGGAGAGTCCTGTCTGACCATAATTATTTGGTTTTTGTCAGGATCTCTTTGGTGTTCTGTCCATTTCTCCGACGTCCAAGGCCTGATATATCTCCAGTCTTAATGTTTTGGCTCATACATAGAATATAATTAGCCATAACATTAACACCACCTACTTGTATCTACACTCATTGTCCATTTTAGCTCCACTGAGCATACAGGTGCACTTTGTTGCTTTACTATTACAGACTGTAGTTCATCTGTTTGTCTGTATACAAGGAGTGTGTACCTAATAAAGTGGCCAGTGAGTATATGTATATAAACGTGGACACTTACACCAGGGGTTTCTTTCTCCATAAAATACAGTGAATGCTTCAGTGGGGTTGGCCAAACCTGCACAAAACACACACACACACACACATTTAGAACAGGCTGGAGTCCAAAGTCAGCCTGATGTCATTTGGCTCAATTTAAAGTGTTTTTAACATGAAAGCAACAAATCTGCCCGTCTCTCTGCCTCCCGTTCCAAAGCCCCTTGCAGCGCTCGCGTGGTAACTGGGGGTCACCCAGGGCTTAGCTTACATGCAAAACTAAGCCCCTGATGGTGACTGCAACATCAGCACAGCTGCTTCAACCACAAAGTAAGCAATCATTAAAATAACCAAAAATACTCCTTCAAAAATTATCAAAAACGAGAAAAGTCCAGGAGGTGAAAGAGAGCAAAAACGATCATTTCACTGTTTGGTGGCAGGGCAGTCCTCATGAAAAAGTGGGTTGGAGATGTGTGGGATGGGTTCTCAGGGGTTGCCACCCACGTGACTCCGCCCACCGCTCACTGATCATAAACAGCATAAAACCTTTATCCTTAAATAAACAGATGTTGATCTCAAGTTCTTTAAATGCCCAAGAAGTGCTGATGTGGCTGATAATCACATCTTAAGTAGCCCTTCCAGGGGCAGCCGTGGGCTTGTACCTGCCCTGTGATGGAAACATTGATCCCTTGAACCAACAGGATGTGACTGGAGTGTCCTTGAGCAAGACACCTAACCCCCAACTGCTCCCTGGGGGGTGTGGATATGTCTGACCTTTGCTAATTTATGTACATGTGTGCACTGTGTGGATGCAGAGGTGTGCAAGTATATTGGTCAAAGTATCACTTTCACTTCACCTTAAAATCACAGCCGGGAAGACTGCGGACCATGAAATACTGAGAAAGTTCTCCATTTAAAGTGGGTTGTAGATAGAGCTGGGCGATATGGCCAAAAAAATGTATCACAATATTTTTTCTATATTGATCGATCTCGATAATTATCACGATATTAAATTTTCGTTAATAAACTTCAGAGCAGACGCGCATGCGCAGCAGCGAGAAGCAAGCAGTGCGACTTGTGCTGCTGTGTAAAAATGCCGTTCTTGTTTCTCAGCTCTAGAGAGTGACGTTTGCTTGTTTCTCTGCTCACATCACAGCTGTTTATGCTCGTTTCTCTTGTGCTGCGTAATTACGGTGTAACTGTTGGCGACGCTGGTGAGGAGGATCTAACAGGCAGCAGTATCACACAACTCGGTAGACTCTCTCTAAACTCAAGAATACAAGCACACACTGAAACTCTCAGCTGCTCTCCTGTCTCTCTCCCAGGGTTGCCAGGTCCAACAAAAATATCCAGCCCAAAGTCAGTCTAAAACCCACCCTTCAGAAGCTTAATCTAGCCCAAAATAAGTCTTTCACACAAAACAACTGAGTGCACTTTGAGTATTTTGTTTATAAGGGATTTATCAGTCATTAATAATATGTTCTTTTATAACAGTTTTATATCCCAGTCAAGAACATTTAATAGTAACAATTAGCAAAAAAAAGGAACTTTTTCATTTCACATTTGTAGTATTTGCAATATTTTTGCAGTCTTTTTCTCAATATTAGGAGCACTTTTCATTATATCAAACCTTTTTCTTTTTCCCAGTGCTTGCAATACCCGTATTTCCCCCATTTACCTGGCATATTAGCTAGCGACTGTTTTCTCTTCACCTTCTCTCTCTCTCTCCTTTTCATGCTATCCTTATGTTCTCCTCGTTCTTATTGTTGCATTCAATCTTCCAACACCCACTTTTCTTGTTTTTTGGCGGCCGCGGTAATTTTTAAAAGTAGCCCAAAAAGCCACACCCCGCCACGCTTGAATTTCCACCCGCGACTGGATTTTCAAACAAGCCCAATTTGGCGTGAAAACCGCGAACCTGGCAACTCTGCTCTCTTCCCAACTGCACGCAGCTCTGTTTGTAGACCCGCCTCCACAGTGCAGCCATTGGACGGGATGTTCCCGCCGATGCACCAATCCGGGGAGAGGGGTGGAGCCGTTGCTGACAGGAGCTTTAGAGCAGCAGACACGTGCAGGGCGCGAAATGGAAAGGAACGTTAATGCTTATCGAATTCTATTGTCCCGGCTTATCATCATCATCGAGCGTAAAAAATTATCGTGAAACAAATCGATATCGTTTTATCGCCCAGCACTAGTTGTAGCTGAACTGCAGGTTCTAAAAGCTGCATGCAGACATTATCTGTATACACATGGCTGAAATATTACACAAGTCTGTGTTGGAGAAAGACTGTATATGAGAAAGATGTTCAACACAGCACTCAATGTTCATTCTATGTGCTTGAACTGTTTCATTTAACAGCTTAACAAATCTGTAAAATCTGTGATCTCAGATACTCAGACTGCGAAATGAAGGAAAATGTCCTGTGAATGTGTTGGGCTGGGTCCAAGTTATAAATGTTATACAGATGTTAATGAATTTATACAGTGTTGAGACTCCAAACATTAGAATATAGCAGAGGTGGGAGTAAGTCCCTCATGTGCAAGTCACAAGCAAGTCCCAAGTCATCGCCTTCAAGTCACAAGCAAGTCCCAAGTCACTGTGGTGAGAACCAAGCAAGTCAAGTCGAGTCCCTGCTATAAGTCAAGCAAGTCACAAGTCAAGTCATACAAATACGGTCTGATCTGCCCCAGTTTACACATTTAAATTAATAGAGACGGTCGTATACAAACTGAGTTTTATTTCAACATACTTAATGGCTTACTTCCCCCATCAAGAGGGTCACAACATTTCTCCATCACCTACTAATGCATCTCTCAAAGCTGCTTCTTAATCAACATTTCTGAGCACAAAAAGTATTACATCATCAACTGAATAGTAGATAAAATAAAAATAAGTATATAAAAATAAATAAAATCATATTGCCTGAAATTTAAACCTGTTACCTATAAAAACAATGTCTGAAATGTTAATATAAACATTACATCAAACCATTAATACATTCACATAATGTTTTTAGTATGCCACATACTATTCATGTGATTTTGTCCAGTTCATATCCACACTAGCAAACATCTCTGCAACAACATTAAAGAAATATTTAGCTTCAGCATAACTGTCAAATATAAGCAATCTTTACATATGCTAGATGTCAGTGTAGATATGAACAGAACAAAATAATAACAATAGCATGTGGCATACAAAAAACACCAGTTTTTTTAATTTATTTTTATTATTTTAGTATTTTTTGTATACATTGTGTTTTATATACATTTAGTCCAGTTAGGTTTGTTTTCACACTGCATTTTTGCGAGTGCTCCAGGGACTTTTATTATGACACGCCCACGTACTGCCGTCATCACTTACGTGTTGTGTGTCTTCCTACACTCGACACTGATTGGTTTGTAGAAGGACGTGCATCTGACGTGTTTACTTTTATATAGCACTGTTTCATTAGTTTAGGTTGCTCCGTCATCCTGTTATATCCTTTCTCTCTCATTATCTCAGAAAATAAGCTGCAAGTTTCAGTATTTTGTGCGTTTTTAAGCTGACTGTTCACATGTTCATCACACGAAAATTATATTAAACATTTGGTCTCCTCCTCGCTCCGTGTGCTACAACGGCTCGTTATTGCTGCTGTTTAGTGCTGCCTGCACTGTAAAATCAGCCGATCATACTTCTAAATAAAATCTTCTAATGTAAAAAAAACTTTGTTTTTAAATTGCAAAAAATAGCAAATATTTCAATAAAAGTAAGTCTTTTCAAGTCATTTGTCTCAAGTCTAAGTCAAGTCTCAAGTCATAAAGATCAAGTCAAGTCGAGTCTTTTACCAGCGTTACCCAAGCAAGTCTAAAGTCCTCAAAATTGCGACTCGAGTCAAGTCACGAGACTCGAGTCCCCCACCTCTGGTTAATTCACTCCTCTGCTCATCTACTCGCGTATATATTTTGTTAATGTCTTCTGGTTCTGCAGTGTCCTCCATATTGGCGTTAGCTTGTTGTGCTAAGCTTTCCTCTTCTTCGTCGTGTATTTTGTTTTGATCTGTACTTTTCTTCCCCATCTTGGGCATTTCTGATTGCCAGCTGTATCTCAATTTTAAGTTCTCAGGGGAAAAATGAATGACAGTGGGCACCGTTTAATTTTTACTTTTGGGAGTTTGCTGTTCTATGCTGCCATCACCTCGACAGATGGATTTTCATCAAGAAACAAGTCGGGTATGAACTTTTGCAGGCTGCGGGAAAATTCTGGAAGAAAAATGGACGTTGAGTGGAAAGCGTGTGTTGGAACAAAACTCGGTACGAGAGCCCACCACTTCAGAGCAGACTGAACAGTTCAGAATTATTCTGCTGACAAAATCTGGCAAATAAGTAAGAAAACATGTAAAAGAAGAAATCAGAAAAGCAATACATGCAATTACATCTACAGCCAACTCGGCAGCTCTAACACGAGCCTGTCTAAGCGTTAAATCAGTGCTGGAGCAGGGAAAGCTTTAAGCTGAGCATCAGTCATCAGCGCTGTACAGTCCTGTGTACCCAGCTGTTAATATCAGCTTTATGGCTGCTTTGTTTATTTAATGACTTACCCTCATCCAGAGCAAAGCCCACGTTGAGCTTCTGAAACTCCGGGTGCTTTACAAACATCTCCATCCCTTTTTGACCTCCGACCTCTTCATCTGGAAAGAGAGAGATGGACGTTAAACGGCTCCACACTAATCCAGCCACCATGCAGCAAAAACAGCCTACCAGCTGCTATCCGCATTAACAACATATCCACCATATCACTACAATAATCACCACACAACGCCGCCCAGTCTGCAGACCGCAAAGGCGCCGCGCCGCCCAGTCTGCAGACCGCAAAGGCGCCGCGCCGCCCAGTCTGCAGACCGCAAAGGCGCC